>CM021539.1:12881373-12899596 GCA_010994315.2 Pisaster ochraceus | reverse complement strand
CATGAATGATGATGGAAGCAGCTCTTTATGATTTGATTTCTTGTGATAATTACACAGGCCTACTTGTCGGTCATTTTGATGTGGTCCTTTGCAAAGAACATTTTGGCCCTGTTTATCACTTTTAAGAAGATGGGTCACATAAATACACATCATGCATTTTAGTTTTTAAGGCAGGGCAAAAATGCTTGATGTAACTAATTATAAACTGTTAATGATACTCATGATTACCGTGGAATTGCCCTAAAAACATAAGGACGCTGTCACAGGGTAAACACCTCACATAGCTACAGTATCAACACAGAAACATTGCTTACAAGGGTGTTTGTTTGTCAAATGCTAAAAATGGCATATAAAATTTGATGAAAGTAAAATAAGTCCTTCTGTTACCAATATGGTAACAGACGGATATGTTTTAATCACTTATAACTAATAAAAAATAATAATTTAGATGTCAGTCACAATTCCATGTTAAAGGCCTACTAAAACTTGCTTTAAAAAATAAGATTCATTGCATTTATCCTACAACTAGTTAAAAAAAATCAAAATATCAATTTTGTTGGTAACGGAAGGCCATTCTATTTAACCAAAATATGTCAAGTCATTAAAGCGTAATTAAGTACGCAATCTCTGAAAAAAAATTTCACTCATTTTTTTCAAGACCTATACTTTCATATGACATGGACTTATGGAAATATTTTTTGCATTAGTTCTTTAAAAGTTTGAGGTCAGTATTTATCTTATTTTTGGCTCATAACTGGATTATTGATTTATTACCTTTTTGGGGTACCAAAATGTATCAAAATCATTATTCTTAGAATAAATCTTGAAAATATAGACTGTTAGCTTTTATTTGATACCTAATTTGTTGTTGTGACATGCATTTCAATTTTCTGATGTCATGTCCACTTTGGTGTGGAATGCCTAGGAGTTTTCCCTGATTCTCTCAAACAGGCTGTGATTAACCCTATCATCAAGAAGCAACCATTGGATCATCCTGTGGCTAATATTCCTTTTCTTTCAAAGTTGATTGAGAAACATGCTCATACCTGCATAAATGAACATATGGCAAAACACAACCTTTGTGAAGAACTGCAATCTGCATATCAAACTGCAGGCAGCACCGAGACCACCCTGCTTATTGTGAAGGATGATATCATGAAGTGTCTCCACAGTCAGCAAGCAGTGTTCGTCGTCTACCCAGCCGCATGGCAGATCACAACATTCCGACTAAGAGGGCTGCCAAAGAGACAGGAACTGCACTTACATGTAAGTGGTATGAGAAGAACCTCTAGAGTGTAAAGGATGGACTACGGACTTCCACAAGGCTCCATTGTTGGTCCTGGTTCCTTTAAGAACTACATCATCATCCCAAAACATCAGACGACATCCAACTCTATCTCAGTTTTGACCCTTCTGATCATGCTTCTATCCAATCTGCATTATCAAGACTTGGAACACTGAAACTAAACAGTGGATGACGAACAACATGCTAAGTTACCATGACTACACCACGAGAACGCACTGCTTCTGGGATCTAATGCATCTGACAATTGGGGGTCTAAGGGTTAGGACGGTCAAGATGGTGTGGAGAGTTGAGCCACTCCTCATCCACGAAAAGTCCCAAAAGGCGAGCGTCTTCAACAGCCTATCCTTATCAAACTCCTACTGCCCGGCTTCTCAAGCCGACCCCTGTTTTCAGAGTATTGGGCAGAGGTGTGGAAGGCGAGTATCTGGCACCTAAAAACTGCTCTGGGCAGGTGGGGCTTGTTAGCCATGGAAGGCAGTCCATCTAAGAGAAGTCAACTCTGAGGGACATCTAACCTCAGCAGGCGCCGGTAGGCCGGTGGATTTGGCGGATGAGCAAGTGATTTTGCAACTTGCCAACGGCAGTGAAGGCATGCATGCAGTAAATGGTCGTGCAAACCAGAGGACGCAAGCAACATGTGGCCATGCACTACACTGGTGGAGGAGTGGTGACACGCCAGCGGAATCCACTCACCAAAACCTCCGAAATGAACTACAACACTGAAAATCACAGCGGTAACTTTTTGAGTGTCGGGCCCCCGAAGCTACTGGGGATGAAGGTAATCATGCTCTTATCCACGCTGTAATGAGGCTTTGCACCCAAAGCCTTCATTGGACGGTGCGCAGTTGAGTATGCGTGAGCAAAGCATGGAAACTTTAGTTTAGGTTGCTGGAACATGACCACACTGAACTATAGCCTAGCTCCTGAACCTCTGATGGCCACTTTGAAAAACTGGAATATTTATGTAACCACGGGCAAAAAAAAACACTGCCTTGGCACCTTCTATATCACTGAACGGATCATGGCTGCCCGCTTTCATTTGAAGAAAGGCACCCTTCTGTTTTCTCCATCATGCACCTACAACCACTGTAACAGATGATGTTATCAACAACTTTTATGAGCAGCTACAAGATGCGATCAATTCAAACAAAAAGAACTGCAACACACTTGTTGTGGCGGGTGACTTCTACACAAAACTTGGAAATCAACCTATCCCTCTCATCATGGGACCCCAAGAGGAGACAGACTGGTTGATTTTTGCATGGATAACAACCTCACTGCTGCACACTCCTGGTTTCCCAAATGATCTGCTCACAAGGTCACTTGGATCAGCAGGGCAAGAAATGCAAGAAATGCTATCGATTACATCTTAATTAGCACAGAAGCATGGAATCATCTGACTGACTGCCGTTCCTACAGTGCTTGCTTTGACACTGACCATCGGTTAGTTATCTGCAACCTGAAGTGGAAACTTTGTTGTCAAGGCACAGCACATGGACTGCGACCTAAACATCCAAACATTGAAGCCCTGAAATCGAAACAAACGCCTGAAGCCTTTCGTCAGCTGGTTTGATTCCGTGTTACTCAAGGCGACTCTCTTGAAGCTCTCGCATGTCATACATGAAGCATTGCTTGAAACTTGTGGTACACAAGCTTCTCAGAAGAAACAGCCGTATCTGTCTGAATCAACTTTCCATCTAATTCAGCATTCAGAAGAGGGCTGTAGGCACCCCAGAATTCAGAAAAGAGAAAAGAGGTCAAACACGCATGCCAGAAAGACTCAATGAATGGCTAGCAACTAATATCAACACAATGAACCAAGCATACTAGAACCATGTCTGCAGAACTATGTTCAAAACTGCTGATGTTCTTCTTCAGAAAATACGCATGCTTACGGTGAACATCAAAGACACAATCAGTCGGGTATTGGAGACAGTTGAAGAAGAAACACAGCTTTGGCATCAGTATGCTATAGATCTATTTGAGTCTAACCGGCAACGTCCTCCCCAGCACATGACCGAAGTTGAACGAAATCCACCTACACAGGAAGAAACCAGGAAAGCCATACAGGCACAGAAAAACCACAAGGCTCCCGGAGTTGACTGTATCACATCTGAAGCTCTTAAAGCTGCAACACAGGATCCGCAGGTTTCCAAAGTCCTTCATGAGGCAGTGTGTAACATCTGGAACTCTGGGAAGTGGCCATCCGTCGATGACCAAGTCGGTGTCTATCCCGTTGCACAAAAAGAGTGACCGAGGTTTGTGCAACAACTACAGAACACTTGCTCTAATCAGTCATGCCAGCAAAATCATTCTGAATCTGATACAACGCAGACTGGAAAGAATCGCCAAAATCGAAGTGAGCGACACCCAATGTGGCTTTGTAAGCGGCAAGGGCACAACGGATGGAAACTACCTCCTTAAACGTGTGGCGGAGTCGCACTACGCAGGAAAACGCCTTCTGCATCTGGTCTTCGTTAACTATCAGAAACTGGGGTATTTGGGTGTGGAAGAGGATGTGATGCGATTACTCAAAGATCTCTACATCAACTCAAACAGCCAGCTACGGTGGAAAGGCCAGATGACAGACAGGTTTGAAACACCAGTCGAAGTTCGACAAGGCTGTCCACTGTCACCAACACTCTTAAGCCTCTACACCGAGTGCCTCATGCGAGAGTGGTACAACCGCACAGCGCACGCAATGGCTCCAGATGTCAGTGGTTCCCCTATAAGGAGATCAGATATGCTGATGATCTGGTACTGGTGGCGCTGTGCAGAGCTGATGCTGAAGAGATGCTCACTACCCAGGGCAATATATCTGAGGGGTATGGGCTAGCTATCCACCCTAATAAGACCGAGTACATGATCATCCAGCCAACAGCCGATGATACCACCATCACATACTGCTCAGTTGGACGTGTCGATCAACCACATGCTTGATGACAGTAAGGAGGTTCAAATGCGGCTAGGCATGGGCAAATCCACTCTTCGGCAGTGCAAATACCTACGCTCCCCCCGCGTCAGCCTTGAGGTAAAGATACAGCTCACTCAGTCACTAATCATGTCAAGGGTACTGTTTGGTGTCACCACCCTGTTGCTGAAGGCAGCTGACATCAAAGGCCTAGACAGCTTCGGCCGAACCATCTGGCGTCACCTGCTCAACATCAAGTGGCAAGACCATGTGACAAATGAAAGACGGATGGAGATGATCGGCAACCAATGGTACTTCAGCAGCAGTGCTGTGATTGAAAGAAAGGCAGCTTGGTTGGGCCATATGGTACGCCAAGGCGGTATGGCAGCAGCCGTTGTGGATGGGATGCCAGAGGGATGTCATTGTTCCGTGGGCCGACAACATCCGAGAATGGACAACATCCGAGAATGGTCAGGTTGTGATACCACTGAACTAAAAGCAGCAGCACTGGCACATTGAACACACTGCTTCTGGGATCTAATGCATCTGACATACAAAAATTTCAATGTCCACAAAACTGGGCATCCAAACTCACTCACTGCACCAACAAATATGATCATGCAACACCACTTCTAAAGCAACTCCACTGGCTGCCTGTCAAGAAACGAATCCATCAAACAACTTTGTGCTTTGTCTACAAATGCCTAAATGATCTGAGCCCAGCATATTTAAAATGGTGCTTGGTTTTGTATACCCCAGAAAGAGTTGTCTTGGGGTCATAAAAAGACACTAGTAGCCGGCTCGTCGAATAAAAAATTCATCAAAGTAATTTTGCATCATCTGCTGAAAAGTCATTCTCTTTTGTCACTCCTAAACATTTCAGCGCTCTGCCGATTCACTTCACACTTTCAAGAAGCATCTGAAGTCACACTTATTCCCACAATGATTGTTTGTTGTTTTTCAATTTCGTACCATCGTTATGCCATGTATTTTGCTGTGTATCATCAGAAACCCCTGTGACCTTGATGAAATAACAATTCCTGTTTTAGCTAAACTTTTGTAATTTTTAATTGTTTACAATATTGGTGCAATTAGGTGCAAGTTAGTAGTTTGTTTTAATTTTATGCTCCTACTCTTTTCAACTGGTATATATGTCACAATTTTTATTTTATTTTTAAGTGTGAACGAGTTTATATCAGCTACCATTGCGGCTGTCTACCTCGTGTTTAATATGAATAAACCAGAAAAATAATAATAATAATAAATGGCAGTATATAAAACACTTTTTTATGTATGTATGTGTGTATGTATGTATGTATGTATGTATGTATGTATGTATGTATGTATGTATGTATGTATGTATGTATGTATGTAACTGATAAATTTACAACTAGATCATGGCCATCAACAAAATTACTAATTGGCATGGTTTGAGGCCCAACTTACATGGACTTCTTGTAAATTCTGACACTGGTCCTGTAACAGCCGTTTCCTGCTGGCATACTTACAAACACGAGGTTGAAAACTAGTTTTTGTAAGCATCACATACCTCTAGGCACTATACACATACTCTGTTGCTAATTGCCTTAACATAAATTATGCAAATGAGCCTTGATTTGATCTGCCTGAATCTTGCTGGGTGCCTGTGTCAAATTCGTCAAGACACTAGTTTTGAACATAATTTGTAGACTTGGCCAGTCCCTCCGAGCAAGTTGACGTGCACCCTCTACTGAAGAATAATACAATAACTAGCATCGCCAATCAAGAATAAATATTATCTGGCATGTATAAGACTCCCTCTTGAAAGTTGTCATACAGTATTTGCCACAATTAAACAACTGAATGAAGTATTGAAAGCATATTAGTTATGGTTTCAAATAATGAGGTATACAGTAATAACATTTCACAAATTTATACCATACAGCAAGTGGTTATACTGACGTTTTTTTGTTCGGTGAAGCCAAGCACTTGCATCAGTTTACCAGGAGGTTTGTACCCCATGTTAACTTTGTCTTCTTCTGAAATTGGTATAATGTCATTACCATAGCGATGCCCTGCAAAATACAAGAGACAGCCAAAATATTTTCAGATTAGAAAGCCACAATCAGTGCGGGTACAATTCCATACAAATACATTACAACCAAGTGCCCTGTCAATGGTTTACACAGGCAGGGCTTGATAATGAACATCATCCATTGTAGCAGCAAAAGTATCCTATCAGTATCCCCATCTATAAATGTACCGTATTTTTCATTTTATGGCATACTAATTTGTTATGAGAGTCACACTTGAATGTCTTTAGTAGCATGTCCAATTACATGGTCTAGCTTTACTATACTTACCTTCCACTATATCCTGTATGCCTATCTCGGTTTCTTCATCATTGTTGAGATGTTGGGAACGTGTTGTCTTTGGGGTGAACTCCTTTTCTTTTCCTTTCATATACAGGGTTTTCCAAGTCTTTTGAGAACTCTTTTTAACCTTCCCAAAAATTTAAACAGAAATTAACTTTTTGTTTAGTTACCAAAAAAAGGTGTGTGTAATCGTCATCGTCAAATAATGATTGCATCAATTGATAACCACATTAATCTTTTAATTTGAAATTGTGGCTTTTGCATAGTTTTTCCTTTTAACTTGCAGTTAGAACTGTATGACAATGTTAAATAATCCATCTGTACACACTGATTAAGAAATTGGGTTCTACAAATGTTGAAGTTTACAATTATGACAATTTTAAAGGTGTCTTGGCTGTAAAGTTGGTGACATCACCACTGTTATATTTGAAAAGTTAACCAAACAAAATGTAATTTTATGCAATAGAACTGTGTCTAAATTCCATCCATACTATTATTATTATTATTATTTATTTGGCATTACAAACACATACAAACAACATACATTCACAGAGAATTGTTATTTAAAACAAAATTGTTAAAAAGCTAGAGGCACATGCCCAGAATTTAAAAAGTTTACTTAAAAACTGTGGCACAAAGGCCTTCAGTTCGAATACCTCTGGCTACACATACACAAACATATAAGAATACAAAAAAAATCAAGAAAAATTGTTAAAAAGACATGCCAGTAAAAAATGGCAGAGGTTAAAACAGTAAAAAATTCAGTAAAACATAAATAAATAAATATAAATATATATATATTGACTTAAAGCTGAAAGTTTGAAGGTTATGTAGGTAGATATACACATTCAAACTGGGGCCTAGAAACAAACAAGGACAATAGGGTCCCCGACTGGGTAAAGATCCCCAGTTGGAAATTGTGTACAAAACCAATTGGAGCTGTTACAAACAAAAGAGGGATAATAGGAGGTACCCAGTTGCAGGTGTTTATACAAACTTGTGTGAGTTTTTAGTTTGTCTTTATTAGTGGAAAATATTGCTGACATTTCAGACAACTAGACCAACATAGCCTAAATATTAGTCAGTCTTCAGAGACTAATTAATATTCATTGGAGTACATTAAAGTAGGTGATTGAAATGTTTGTTGTTTAAATGTGGGTTTATAGTATACTTGGGGGTTTTATGCCCATTTCAACCGAAGTAAAAGTCAAATTGGTTTTATCTCAGTACAAAAGTTTCACCAGGTTCAAAGACCTAAAATTTGGTGTGAAAAATGTGACGAAATGGTGGGTAGTTCTTGAGATATTTATTTTTTTATTTTTTGTATTCCGGATTTAACCGGAAGTCAAGGTCAAATGGGGTCAAACTCTGTATAGTTATTGTTTATTTTTTGAAGACCTTTCCAATAAATTACAGATTGCAGTTCTGGATTTATATTTTTTGTTAATAAAAAACTTTGATTTACTGTAATTCCACACCTAAAGACGTCATCGTGACATCATGACTGTGCCATCTTCATGTTGAAGTCCTTCTGTGCTTCTCATAGACACGCGTAGGTTTTGCAATGACCTGTTCATTTGAGTACAAATAGAGTTCATATGCAATTGAAATTTATGACATTTAAATGTGGGTTAATCATGTTTGGGCTTTAGAATCAAATTTCAACTGGAAGTAAAACATCATCTCTGTGCACAAATTTGTAAAAAACCTACAATGTGTTGTAAAAATTGTGATGAAGTAACAAATAGTTCTTTATGTATGAATTTTTTTAATTTTCAACAGCCGGTATCAAGTTTAAATGGGATCGCACTCATTGTAGAGTTTGTTCAATGTTTGAAGACCTTTCTGATGATATATAGATTGTAGAAATCTGAGCGTTTGGTTCAGGGGTTCAGGTGTGGTTCAGGAGCATTTTTTCATCATGAAATGATGTTAAGGTTCATTTGTCAATTGAGTTTCAATGTTAAATTCAATTTCAATTTTGAGTTATTCTGTAGAGAAAGTTGTGTGGAAGAAGATGAAGAAGAAACTAGACACTCTTTCTTTGTTAATTATGAAAACAAGGTGTTCGTGAGTGATGTCATCAACATTTTACCTTATCAGTACTATGTCTGTGTATCATTTCTTAACTTGTTGCATCTTTTTTCCAATATGTATAGATTGTAAAAAAATCATACGTGTGGTTCAGAAGTTAAGATTTTTTTTTCAAATGTTTTCAATTTCTGGTTTGAGGCAGAGGTCAAGGTCAACTGAAGGCCACACTGTTGCATTTTAAAAGGTTTTTTTAGCCCTTTCTAATGACGTATATATGACAAAAATCTAATACTTGGGTCAGGAGATAAGATTTTTTCAAATATTAAATTTCATTTTCCAGTTTTAACCCGAAAGCAAGGTCAAATGGGGTCACATTCTGTGCATTGTTTCTTAAGTTGTTACATACTTTCCCAATGATGTGTGTATTGTAAAAACCCAACGTGTGGTTTTATTTTTAAAAGGTAAATTTAAACTTCCATTGTGAACCGTGAGTCAAGGTCAAACAGGGTAAATTTTGTGCAGCGCATGTTTAGTTTATTTAGACCTTTTAGTTGATGTATGGATTGTAAAATGTGGTTCATGAATTTTTATATTAGACCGACTATGTTTAGGTGTGCAATGTACAATAAAACACTGTAGAGCTACACAGTATATAAGCCTCATGTAAACTAAACTACATGTACAGGATGTGAACTGAACTACACATGCAATGTACATGTACAGGTTCAGCATTAAGTAAACTATCCTGCATTGTCAGTGATGAGTAGATTGTAAAAAATCCAACATGTGGTTCATGAGTTTTTATGATTTTACACAAATTTTAAACTTTGAGTGATTGTAATTTGACACCTTATGATGTCATCATGCTATCATCAAGTTTGTGTCAACTTGATTATACTAAGTTCAATTGTCTGACAAGTATTAATGTTCAATTCAAAAGCAATCTTGAGTTATGCTGTAGATAAGCCCTGAAATTGTGTTGTTGTTTTTTAAACCAAGGCGAAGTTTTACCTTCCCTTCTGACCGGAAGTAAAGGTCAGATGCCCAACTATGAGCATCATAGCTTTTAAATTTAATGAAATACAGCGAATAGCAAGCGGTCAGTTTTTAACTTTAAAAACCTTGTAATTTGACACCTGATGATGTCATTATGACAACATGAAAAACAATGCTGTCTTCATACTGAGGTTCAACCATATGATGAGTTTCAAGGTTCAATTCAGTTTCAATCTTGAGTTATGCTGTAGAGAAGAGTTCCAGGGAAGAAGATGGAGACAAGAAAAAAAAAACAGAGCAATAATAAGAGGTGTTCGTGCACATGTTGCATACCACCTAAAACCATAACAAAAACAAGAGGTGTTCGTGCTCATATTTATTTATTTATTTATTTTAAATCTTTGGATATAATTCTTTGTTGGCATGGGCCGTCCAGGGTAAGGCAAAAATTTTAAAAACTGTCATCAAAGTGATGTGCCCTCCCAAACCCCGCCAACAAATAGCATACATGTATATAAAAAAGAGAACTAAGCATGAATATAAAAATAGAGATAATAACATATTATAGTACAGAACACTACACACAATTTTTAAAACATGAAACACCGAATGACACAAATATTAGGGCAAGATAATGACAATAGACCAAAATTTAACACTCGTAGACAAAACAAAAATCACACAAAAAATAAGAAACACACCAAGCAAAATATGGAACGAATGTTAAAATATAGCTAAAAATACCCCAAAAGAGAAACATTATGAGAATAAAACACAAGTAGCAATGACAAACTTGCAGCTGGGGAAGGTTGACAATAGCAAAGTTACCCTAAAATCTAATATGGTCACGCGAATTACACTTAAAAACGTTAAAAGGCTCAGTGACAAGACAGTTCTGCAGATCATGATCAAGCTCAGAAAATGTTTTAGGAAATCGAACAAGTCCAGAAAATTTGAGTGTATTGACCCTAGGATTGACATGGTGGAATGTAAGTGAATGTACGTGGACGACAATTAACATGAAAATAATCAAGTACATTGGACATAAAATGCATGTTGGGGCTGACAAGATGTTTAGAAAAGAAAGACAGGTTTATGTATTGTCTCCTATTGTCCAAAGACATTAGTCCAAGAGATTGAAGGCGATCTTCATAGAATTGCTCCTGGTATCTATGTCTTAGAATCATCCTTGTAGCCCTACGTTGAACAGATTCAAGCTTATTGACATGCTTGGCGAGGTACACCCACCAAGCTGGTGAACAGTAATCCAGTAGTGGGACTACCAAAGTTTTGTATAAATACAGCGCTACGTCTCGCGAGCAGTCACTAGTTACGAGTCGAATTAAGCCAATCATCCGACTACATCTGTTGACAGTTTCTTTAACTTGCCGATCCCAGGACAGGTTGCTCTGAAAATTGCATCCAAGCAGTTTTAAAGAGTCCACACACTCTAACAAAGTTCCGGAGAGTTGGTAGGCAGGCTTGAGACATCGTTTCCAAGTAAAACAAATTGCCCTGCACTTAGTTGGATTAAGGTGAAGGGAATTTTGGTCGGCCCAGTTAGATATAATGTCCAAGTCCCTTTGCATCACAGGGTCAGGGTCAGCAGAGCAGAATAGAAAAATGTCAACAGCATATTGGATAAGCTTGGATGAAATGTGGAGTTGTAAGTCGTTGGCATACGGGACAAATAGTAAGGGCCCAAGCACAGACCCCTGAGGTACTCCAAAGGTTACATGGAACCATCCCGAGGATTTGCCCTTATACAGTACACGTTGCTTGCGATCCGAGACAAATGATTTGATCCAATCCAAAGCAGAATAGCGAATGTTATAGCACTTACTAAGTTTCTGGATCAATATGTTGTGTGAAATTGAATCGAGCACGCAACTGAAGTCCAGAGAGATGAGGTCCAGAGCAAAGACCCTGGAATTCAGCGCTTGTAGCCACTCGGATGTTGCCGACACCAAAGCTGTAGAGCATGAACAATCCGGGAGAAACCCATGCTGCTGTGAGACCAGTAGACTGTTGTCATGACAATGGTCCAAGAGCTGCTGTACGACAATTTTCTCCAGGAGTTTACACACTACAGACGTCAAAGAAATTGGCCTGTAGTTATGCAGATTGGTTTTGTCTCCTTTCTTGTAGACAGGAACTACATTGGCGTTCTTCCACTGGGTAAGCAAGCGGCCAATGGACAGCGAATGATTATACAGGTTGGTTAGAGCAGGAAGTATAGCGGGGGAAGCTATAATTTTAGCATGCGAATAGTCAAACCATCCGGTCCAGATGCCTTATTTGCTTGAAGCCTCTTTATCTCGGCAGCGATCTGGGCTCTGGATACCGTGAATGACTCAAGCGGAGGTACATTTAACTCAGGTGCAGTGACAAGCAAGATTGTTGGTTTAAAAAAGCTCGTAAAGAAGAAATTAAAGCTTTCAGCTATTTGACACAGATAGGTGAATGAATCTGTCTTATGGGAGGCCTTTCTCTTTGATTTATGAAAGACCAGAAGGAATTTCTACTGTCTTTCTTCATGAAAAGCTGGTTAACAAACTCACCATAAGCTTTCTTTGTGGCGTTGCGAACTTTGTTTCTGCACTGTTTGTATTTTCTCCAACCGGCACCCGTTTTCATGCGTACGGCTGCCTTGAAAAGCTTGCGCTTGAAAACAATAAGAGCATGGATGTCAGATGAAATCCACTGCTTGATCCTTTGACGACTTCAGCGAAGGGGGGATACTGTCGTGGATGCATGCCATAAAGATGTCTTGGAAATGTTGCCATGTAGAACCAATGTCAGCGGATTCTGCAAAGTCCCACGGGGCTAGAGAGATAATCTGATGTAGGTGGTGGATATTTGCTTGGTGATACTGGAAAAATTCACAAACAGGAGCAGAGAGGTTTCCAGGTGATCCTCGAATTGTAAAGGCAACCATGAGATGGTCAGAGGTAGGTAAGCCTGCGTCAACTGTGACATTACTCACCCTATCTGGGCGAGAGGTGAATAATAAGTCAATAACGCTGCTTGTGGAGTGGTCGTTGGATGAGCGGGTAACATCATTTACCAGCTGATTCTCTAGTAGTGACTTTAACTGACCGGAGCTAATCCAGTTGATATTAAAGTCTCCCATCATGATGATACCACAGTAAGCATTTAAATTAAGGTTGGTAAGGATATCCTCCAAACAGTCAACACTCGTGCTATCATTGGGAGGTCTGTAGTAAGCACCCAACAGCCACCGCTCAGTTTTTATAACAATTTGAGCAAAGATGATCTCAACCTGGTTGGCAAAGACAGATGTAAGTTCAATCGCAGCCGGCTGGAGGTCATTTTGTATCGCCAATAACACCCCTCCACCATGTCTATTTCTGTCCTTACGAAATATGGTGTGAGTGTTAAGTATCACAGGGTCAGGTATGGATAGGTTCAGCCAGGTTTCAGCAATGGCCACTATGGATAGCCCCATAGAGGCCACGACAGCGTGCAGTTCAGAAATCTTATTCTTAATGCTTCGAGCATTCAGGAAAGCAACAGAAATGTTCAGTTTGTCCTGAGTTGAAATGTTAGGGCCTGGCAGTAGTTCAACTTGTGATTTGCCCACTATATCACTGTTAGTACTAGAAGTACTCGAGTCAAAATACGAGTTTGCAAACTGCGGCAGACAACATAAGCTGCAGTACCAATTGTCATCAGGACTGTCATATAACCGTGAGTACTCGGCTACAGAAACACGGTCGCAGGAAATATGGAACCAGATCTGGCAGGTACTGCAGAGCAGACCCATTTGGTTTGATTTAACCGGCTTTTTGCATACTCCACACGGGAATTTGTAGTTCAGTCCAGGGTTTAGTTCTATGTCCCCACATACAAGAATGACGAAACACAAAAGGCGCATTTGAGTGGAGCGATCAGCTCCATTGTTACCTTATGCCTGTAGTTTGTATGCTGAAAAATGGCGACCAACTGCACCCCGGTGTCCAGCCCAAATGCCATAGCCTCGAACAAAGTCCAGTCCATGAAAGCGAAATGAAACGCGACTAGAAGTCAATAAGTGTCCAGCAGGATCTATGTTTCTCAAGCAATCTGCTGATGATGACTTTAGTTTCTCTGGTCGAAGACGAATAGTAAAAAAGACCAAGTACAGTGAGAGCCGTTATGGTCATAGTCATATTGCAAGAACACCTTTTAAAAAAGAAGAACAATGAGGTGTTTTGCTGATTGAACAAAGCCCAAAGATCATTGCATGTAAGAAGGGTGTGTTTTCCCTTTAACTGATATAACTTACAGTAACACAGTAATGATGTGATCATGCATACCTTCACATATCCACAAACTGGTACTTTGAAATCAGAGCCAATCTCAAGCATACACTTCCAAGCTGTTTGCTTTACTGCACGCTTTTCAAATAAGCTTCGAAGAGGCAACGTCTCACTGCAAAAAGACAATCAGTTTAATTTTAATGTATTTGTCCCATATCATCCATGGCTAAGCATTTCGTCAGTGACACCACGAAGTAGCACGCTACGTGCTTAAGGAATTTTTTTTTACATTTTAATTGTTTTACATTTCTGTTGACAATGTATGAAGAACGACAATTCCATGAAGTTTCAAGACTCAGACAGCTTTACTTTTTTAAATTAAGCTAATAAGTGTTTTCAACTTTTGCACAATTGTGGCATTATTTGTTGTCACAAAGTAACACCCTACTTCTGTTTACCATTGTAATGCACGGCACACACTCAAGTCAAAGTGAGATAAATACGTTTTCACGAAGTAGCACGCAACTTATGTGAGCACGCGCCCTCACCTAGTTTTCCTGAAGTAACACAAAATGCTGTGTTGTTGTATAGGCGCGTGCTACTTCGTGAAAACGCAAAAAGACATATTTCGCACTTTTTTGGTTTCACGAAGTAGCACGGAACTTCTCTCAAGTCTAGTTTCTTAATTAATTAAGCAAATGAGTCAAAATAAGATTAATTTTTAAGTTCAAGTCATCAAGTATCTACATTGAGAAATTTAAATGGAAATACTTTGAAGTTTTGAAGGAAAGTGGGTTTCTAAAAAGATTTCAACTTCAGAGGCCGTTTTCTCTGATTGTTTTTTTTTTGCTGGTATAGCAGTGCGTGCTACTTCAAACCTTTAACTACTTTTTGCATCTGTACCAAAGGAACTTTCTTGTTAGTTAAGCAGTTTGCAATTTTATTTTGTATTTCTGACTTGTAATGAAGTCATGCATTATGTGGTACTTTTCCATGTCCAGGGCTACAATGTGGATTACAGTGCTACAATGTGGATTTAATCAGATGAGTTGCATCACTGAATTATTTGAAGTGTTATAACAACAATAGCTTGTTTGTTTGTTCATCTAACTAGATGATAAATATGTGCATGTGTGACGTGCGTTGTAGACACTGGGATGGTGCAGCCAGCACTTCAATGTCTCTAGCTACAACACTGATTAAATGATACACATTTAAGCATGTTTAATAAGATTATGTGTTCTTAACATACTTGAATGAGTAGTGTTCTCCATCAACTTTAATCAATATGTGTTTGAGTAAGGCTTCTCCAGCTCTTTGTTGGGGTGTCTTGGGTTTGTCAGCTGTCTTCCTGTGGCCGCTGGTGGTCCTTCCATCACTTGTTGATGGCCCATTATCATCCCCTCCCTCATCCTCATCCTCATCCTCATCCTCATCTTCAAATTTGGGTCCACTGTAAGATTACAACACAGTGAAAGGTACAGTACATGGCCCATACATTGTACATCTATGGTCTGATATTCAACAACTGTATGTCAATTTATAATTAAGAATATGTAACTCACATGAAAGTCACCAGTACTTCCATGTCTTTGAGGCAAGCAATGACTTTATTTAGTTTATCATCACTGAACGGTCCTGCTAGATCAGAGAATAATATCAAGCGCAAATTTGTATATTTCTCGTCAGGTTTTAACATCTTCAAACGATCCACCATGATGTCCATAGCAACAATAAGTGCATCAACATCTAAAAATTTGTATTAAGGAAAAGCAAACAATAATAACATGAATTTATTCATTTAAAAAAACAAATATAGAGGATTTGGCTTTCAACTGTTTGACATTGAAAACAGTTATTTTTTAAACTTACCCTTAACTGTCCAAATTACAAATGATCACATCATTTCAGCTACATGTGTGTATCATGAACCTTGCTGATGATTAAAACCGCACAAAACAACTGAATTCTACATCATATTGCCTGTGTACTTTCAAAAACCTAACGGTTGCATGAGAAAGACCTATAATAGGTCGTTTTACATTCATTGTCAAATTGAAACGCCTCTCAGTGTCAATCTGACATGTCATGAATGAGCAGTCAAGTGCACCGGACTCAAGCTCTGGTGTTTCTGATCAACAGAGTGCAGGTTTGAATCCCTGGTTTGAAAAACTTGTGTCCTCAAGCAAGACACCAAACCATTAGGGCCTATTACTTCATCCTTCTGATAGGACGTTGCATTGTGTAGTGCACATAAAAGAACCAAGTTTCACTTATTGCAAAGAGAAGGGGACTTGCCCCGGCATCTCTGTTAGAGGCTAATGAATGAGCCACAGCACCTTGTAAACCTTTATAAAGTGCTACATACATGGGACTCATAATTCTAATACTTTAAAAGCCTGTCTTAAATACAGGGTCACACATGATATGTACATTGTGTATACAAGTGACTAAACATCAAGTGAGTGACCTTCAAAAACAATTGTCTCAAATGCACAATTCTACACTTTGTGTACTATGACCTTAAATGCATTAATACAATGTAAGCATTATTCAAACTTTCAACTGGTAACAGACCAGACTAGAAATGACTTAAAATTGAACACATTGTCAGCATCTTGATAAGGTGATATGTGTCTCACATCATAGGTGTGTTCTCTGGCTACTATAGCAAATACATGTATGAACGATGAGATCGCTACTTGGAAAAGATGTTTGTTGTAAATATCTAACGTTCAATTTTTAAGGATTTGCCCATAAATGTATAAAGGATACAATCAGCAGACTGTGGTCCAGGTTTTATGTCATTCTTGATATACTTAACTAAGTCTAAATCTACAGGTGCTACAGGTCGTGCTTCAGTGATGTTTTCATATCCATCATCAGACAAATGATTAGCAGTTTCTTCTGTACCAAACAGAACAAGTCCGACTTCATCTTTGGACTCGGCAAATAACTGAAGGAAAATAACACCAAACTTACAGGTTGAAATAAGAAAGAAAGTCTAACCAGCTAACAAACAAGCTACCATGGCTAAATATGCAAGTCAAGCAATAGTTAGGAGAACTTGAAAAGGAACTTCTTCTAGATGCCTCATAAATAAATCCATGCAATACATAATGTACGTATAAATTTGTTACTATAGTCAAACTAACAACAGACATGACAGAGTAGAGGGTTTTAGCCAGATTTTGGTAATAAGGTGTCAAAATTGAATAGAGTGTGTCAAACATTTGCTTAAAGAGGAAGGGAAATGACCAATTCAATTTTGAGGACAAAATTACAAGTCTCTAACCCCACTTCCATGAGGACTCTATTTATTGGAAAATGATAGGGCCAATGATTTTCCGCGATCGCGGAAAACGGACGGAATTCGCGGAATCTGCCCTTTGAAACGGAAAAGGGGAATTCAGTTTGAAGTAAAAAAAATAGGATTTTTTTCATGTTATTAAGGCCAAACCTATTGAAATTGATCAGGCAAGCTAACTTAACACTGCATTCTTTATTGAGCTTCTTTTTGTTAATTTAAAAAAGCATCAGAATCAGATAGTAAAAAGTACACATGTAGCAAATGAATACAAGTTACATGGAGGGCAATCACATTCACAGCACGTTCTTTACAGTTGTTTTTTCAGCCAAATTGCATTTTCTCCCTTCCTTTTATCAACAATTAGGCCTATAGGGCCTACACAAACTAGCTTACCTACATGTATGCTCTATATGAACATAAACATTGATTTTTCATCTCGGAAAGGTCTACCATAAATTTTCAACATTTTGTCGCCAAAGCGAAAACAAAATGGCTGACAATTTGTTTATGTGAAT
Organism: Pisaster ochraceus; assembly: GCA_010994315.2. Classification (NCBI taxonomy): domain Eukaryota; kingdom Metazoa; phylum Echinodermata; class Asteroidea; order Forcipulatida; family Asteriidae; genus Pisaster; species Pisaster ochraceus. The sequence continues at coordinate 12,881,908 of CM021539.1, read as the reverse complement.
ACTACAGTGCAATGGCTGTTACATGTTTCTTGTTTTTGTTGGAGGGATCAGTCAGTGGGTGAGTGAGTCAGTGCATTAAATTTTAGAAATTGCCAACTCCGGAATTGAAAAAAACAAAAAACAAACAAATTATCTGCATCTCAATTGTTTCTGTTAATAAAGTGTTTTGCCTGCACAATCAAGCTTTGACAACTTCTGTTGCATTTCTTTTTGTAAATCATTGATATTGACTGAGTGATGACTTGTCCGTCATTTTAATCATCTTTTTTCATAGAGAACTGAACATTTGAAAACTTTGCCTATTTTATCATCATTCTGTTTTGCTGATAAGGTTTGTATGCAACAAATCAACAAGTAAATTTACAGTATTTTTCAGGAAAATGTTCAATTTAAATTAACATTTTAAGAAGTCACCAGTGCATCTTATACAAAAGTTATGTTTGTAATTGACTCCCTGGGTATCAACAACCTTTTATCTTTTAAAGAATAAGAAATGGAATTTATTGTGTCTGAAACGGATTTTTTTTTTTTTTTT
>CM021539.1:12825303-12835728 GCA_010994315.2 Pisaster ochraceus | reverse complement strand
AAAATCTCGACAAAAACAATACCTGTTCCGACTGTATGTCGGAACAGCTAATTATATAATTCTATTTATGGTACTGTTAATTTTCAAAGCTCATAGTCTGGTATTTGAAAATATACAAAAATAGTAATTCTGTTCAAAAGATTTTAGGTGCCACACACACTGCAAGTTGAACATCCTCCATGATAGAGTGGACATGGCCCACAAATTTCAAATCCATAATTATAAGCCATCACCCATAAAATATTGTTGTATAGTTCAAAGTTTATGGAACTTCACATTATTACATTGTCTTTGAAACACTTGAAGAAAAGGTCCTCTGAAGTGGATCAATGATTAATAATAATAATGATAGTGGATACTTATATAGCGCACGTGACCACTTAGGGTCTTCTTTGATAGTGATTGACTGGTAGTCAGACCCACTTGGGGTCTTCTGTGTTTAGTGATTGACTGGTAGTCAGACCCACTGGGGGTACCCTGTGTATAGTGATTGACTGGTAGTAAGACCCACAGGGGGTATTCTGTCTATAGAGATTGTTCAAGGGCCATTACTTAGGCTGTTCGACTTGTGCGTGGCACCTAGTCTCCTGCACATAATTAACTATTTGTGTGTATTTTGAAGAACCATACTATGTGCTTTAAAAGTAACAGCACTATAAAGAAACACTTTGGTTGGTGATTGGCTTTATGCTTTGCAATGCCTTGGTTGCATGCGCGTACCAGCTATATTGATACATTTGCGTGTTCACGCATACGCGTGGTAAGCGCATGCACTCGGCACCATCTTTCCTTGCCAAATAAGCAAAAACAATATGTGCAAAGAAAACAGTTTTAATAGTTTCCGCACATCAAGTACCATGCAAACATAACTTGTACACAACCCCCAATGTGCTTGTTTAGGGGCCATTTTTCCGCTAGTTTACAGAGCCGGTCTTTATATCACATGTTAATACACCCCCACGTGACCAGTATTCGACCAATCAGAATGCATAAACTCTCCGAGGTATTTGTTAATGGCTTTTAAAAGTGAGATTTGTTTCTTTTTTCTGGTATTTATGTTATTATGTTTTCTTCACAGTTACAATGCTATAAAAGCCTATATGGAGGATGGACATACAGGAAGTCTTGGACCGGTCAATCACATGACAGCAGCTGCCGAGTCAGGTAAGCCAACTAGTTTGGGAGAAATTTAAGATAAACATTACTTACACAATGTATGACAAAGAATGTTACAACAGTGTTTGTTATAATACCATTGTGAATTTTATTGGATGAGAACATACATGTGATCCTTTGTGCTACAAAGATGAATATACCTGTACATGGCTCAGAGGAATATGAGCAATGTACCCCACAGGGTACATTACTTTGATTGTGCCAAATTAAATTAGGTAACATAACAACAAAATGCAATGTTCAACGATAAATGAAAAAAGACATATAATTTATTGCACTTTATAATGTTTGTGTCTTTCCACTGCAATCTACTTAAGAATTTATAATTTATCCAGTCAGTTTTCATTGTAATGACCTTGGTTGGCGGCCAGCCACCAACCTAGGTCATTACCATGCAGTGAAGACCAGCTCCCTACACTGTTATTGCCATTAATAAATACCTTTAACAAAAAAAAAAGGGTAATAATCATCAGAAATTGTTATTTTCCTCGCCGTTAATTTTAGAAATGTTCCACTCTTGTTTAAGGGCCATTATTTAGGCTGTTCAACTCTTGTGTAGCACTTAGTCTATTAGACATAATTAACTATTTGTGCATATTTTGAAGAACCAGACTACGCGCTTTAAAAGTAACAGCACTATAAAAAAAAAATTTAATAGAAACACTTTGGTTGGTGTTCGGCTTTATGCTTTGCACTACCTTGGTTTCATGCTTATACCAGCTACCTTAAATTGATACATTGTCTGCGCGTTCACGCAAACGCGGTATGCGCGCGCACGCTGCATCATCTGTCCTAGTCAGTATAACAAAAAACAATACGCGCAAAGAATTTAAAAAAAATAGTTTCCGCACACAAGTACCGTGCAAACATAACTTTGACAGTGTGCTTGTGACAGTGTGATATTTGAAATAAAAAGTTGCATCCTCTTAAGGTCCTCTCCTGCCACTTCTTGGGTTGTATCGTAAACTTTGGTGTGATCCCTGGCTATAAAGCAGTTCCAAGTTGAATGGCTTCTGACTGGTACCCTTTGAAATTTGCACAGCTCTTCGACACTGTTCAGCTGACTTGGCCCTCTTCTTGTCAGACTGTGACATGAAGGTTGGGTCTAAGTGGAGGTTTTCCAGGTTTCCACGGGGATGGAAGGTGTGGACTTATCCACATCATTTTAGAACTTCATGGTTCTCTCTGACACTGGATTTTTGGTGGCAGTACAGGGCTGATGAGGTGCATGACAATGATTACCTTGTTGCTGATGAGGCTAAAGTTGTCACATGCCACTGAGAGCCTGATGGCATTGAGTGTCACTGAAGGCATCAGACTGCAGTATGGCCGAAAACATAATGCTAAAGATTATTTATCAGTACCTCAGGAATCATCTCAATCGTCCTGCACGCGCAAGCCACTATGCTGTCATGAAACTGGCCTGTGTGATGGACCGGTCTGGACAACAGAACTTGGCCAGGATCTTCCATAGACTCTCTGCTGACAGTGTCAAAGGCCTTTGTAGGATCAACAAAGGTTTCTGTTCTGCTCCTGGCGCATCTTTGTAGTTCCAAAGAATGACACTGGCATGGCTCCTACATGTACATGGATTGGAAGATGTTCACCAGCTTCTGGATGGTGACTGGGCATCTTGACTAACCAAGTCCCTATCAGATTTTCGTCCCGAGCCTAACTTCATTTTCAAGTGTCCCAGAAGATAAACTTTGGTGCCTTGTTCAGATCCTATTATTTTATATAGCACGTACCAAGAAGCTGCATGGGAACACTACGCAACTTTTCATCAGCCCAGCCTCCACTAGTAAGCTGTTTCGGTTGACCGTCGAAGCAATACTACCAGCTGCAACCTTACCACCCTCTACTGCCCAGCCTCAGGGGTCTTTGCCTGGTCCTGCAGTTCAACCCTTTGTGACTAAGCCAGCACCTAAGTTACCAGGCGAACTGCTTAACGTCGTCGTTAGCACCCAAGGTTCACACTCGGTCATAACACAGGTGCTGTTTGCACCTACTCTGGCACAGAAAACACCCCTCAACCAATTGCTGCTTTAGTCCAAGCTCACCAAACAAGGAGCATGACAACCTCGTGGGCTCTTTTCCAGGGTGTTCTTATTACAGATATTAAGCAGGCAGCTTGTTGGAAAATCTCTTGAACATTCACATAATTCTACCTGCTGGACATTCTTCCGTCTGAGGGGCACATGGGCATACAAGTCTTGCAAGCGGGAGCTCGTTCATCAGCCAAGAAACACAGCAGGGCTGCCAACTCATCCTTCTAAGAGCTCTTGAGTACAGCTAATCGGTTTGTCTTAATTGCATTGTGTGGGTGACGTACATGTAGTAGCCTTTGTTGTGTCAGCGAATTGCTTGGGCATGCCCTTTGTAAGTATTGCAGGTGAGTCTTTTCTTTAGGCACAGCCCTGGATTTCATTGCCTTTTAAACTGAGGCAGTTGTCCTGCATCTTTGATAGCTTGGCTTAAACTTCCCTGTGGACAGTGGTGAAGGCTGTTTTCTTTGCGATCGTTCCTGGCTGTTCTGTGTAGGCAGTGCTTTTTGGCATGAGAAGATGTTTCTTGTCAGACCAATCTTGTAGCGGAATTATACAAATTAGTGTAATCCCCCCTAGAATTTCTGCCAGTTGTGGGAGTTATTAGAGAAATGGCCAGATAATTTATCAAAAGTAAAATTAACAAGCCAATAATTTTTGGACTCGCAAGCAAATCAACCATTTTTAGTTGTCGTCAATTTAATTTCTTTGTGACTTTATTCTACCAACAAAAATTACTTCCAAATCTAATTCCACATAAAAAAACCGGGGCAGTTTCGACTTAAATCAATGAATGCCGCAAATTTGACCAAACCATCAAACCTTTACACTTAATTCACCAGAATAAACAGGATATAGATTCAAAATAATGAATGCTGTAAATTCACTTCTAAATAAATTGTCTAAAGCAGCGCTAAAAGTCAGTCCAATGTGTCTCCTCCACATGCAGCAATAGTTTAAGCAATAATTTGGGTTAACTAGGCCAAATAGGCCAACAAATTTGGAGGGCTATGAAGCCCTTAACAAACATAGACAACTTTCCCCCAAATTAACCCCCAATACGTAACCCTGCTGCATGCACACAGAAAAACACTGTCAAAACCAAGGGCCGTCATAGCACTAGAAAATATATGTATAGGTAGGAAAGCACTAAAGAATAAAATGGAATGGCTGAAACGGACCCGGGGCATAAGGATTACAAATGCAAACATTCATACAGAACCAAGACGTGGCTACACTACACATCGTTCACCAAGTAGTGGCAAGCATCTGTCACCACATGAAAACCCAGCCATAAAATGTACAGACTTAGAATTCAGACAAGATGCTCACTCTTCGGTGCCCCAGTCACAAGTCCTCAATGTAAAATTGAGCACAATGATTTTATACCAAAATTATAGTGGATTCAAAAGCACTTAGTTAAGTCACAAAAGCATGGGAAGTAAAACAGACTTTTTAAACTTTAGTCTTAGACCCAGATAAACACAATGTGAATGGGGAGTGAAAGTAGCTTACAAAAAAAAAGGGTTTAACAGAGCATGACCCCCTCTCTGGGGTGTAGCATACTACATTCTTGCATACTAACCAATGTTGCACTAAAAAGAAGGTCTGACTTAAGGTCCACAGGTTAGTCAGCTATGGACAGCAAAACAAACCCACACAAAAATATAGAAGTCACCAAAACAGAGTGTAAATTTGATGGACAGCAAAGAGGGCAACAAGTTACCCATTATTTTTGTTACAATACTACACATAACACAAATGTTATCTTTTAAATGATCTAAGGTACATGTTAGCAGAAAACAGGCGCCAATCTTGGAATTGGAACTTGGCTGCTTTATTTGCAGGCATATTCAGTGAATATTCATGCAAAATGTTATGTTGGAAAGATTCTATTTGTACCAGTTAGGCTTCTGTGCAATTGTTACCCTTTAAAAATAAATTCTCATCTTTAACATGCGATAATTTGATTTCTGTAGGAAAATGGCAGCCATCTTGAAAAATGACGTCCATCCTGGAATTTTTCCTGGTTGAAAATTTTGAAAATTTTGAAAATATGCAGTGATCATATCCATGCAAACATGATGTTATAATGATATCATTTCTACTACTATTAAGGGGGTATGCGTACAAATGTTAGTGAAAATAGAGGCAAAAACGACAATTCTTTATGCAATTTATGCATATTCCACCTACTTGCTTTTGTCTACTTTTTTGATATGTTGTTTGGGAGGGTTTGAAGAGACACTTGCATGCAAATATGATGTGACAATGGTATAATTTCTACTATCAGGGCATGTGCATGTACATAGTGAAAATAGAGGCAAAAGCGGCCATTTATAGTTTATGCATGCTTCCCCTGCTTCCTTTTTTCTTCTATTTTGATATGTTGGTTGGGAGGGTTTCAAAAGACTTTTGCAACAGAAATCATTTCTGAACATTGCAATTTTGTCTAGGTCAAACCACAGATTTACAAAACTATGCAGCTACTGTATACAGTATGCATAACAATTAAACTTCACGTGCAATGTACATGGTAAAGGTAAAGACAAAGTCAAGGTCATACGGTTTTGGCGTTAACTTTTCAAATGTTGCCCAAGTCTTGATCTATCAGATGCCAACTATGAACGTCAATTCCAAACTACTGTTTCAATCTGAGTGACCTAAGCGTTACAGATCCTTATTAGCTGTAATCAGATAAACGACCTGTGGCCTTAATCATGTTAATGGGTACATTCAGATGTGGAGTTAAACTAATCCTTAATCCAAAAGTGTTTGAATAACCCTCTGTTAGAATGCAAAAAACCAGTCTGTGAGGGTCAATTTGACCCACAGAAGTGGGCTAGCACAGTTTAGCCCAGGTTTTACGACCTATGTACCTCCCGCTGCGAGGCCCAGTAAACTATCGTTGGAACGCAACTGACCTGCCACTTTTAAGGCTGTGCATCCACAGGTATTTTTAGACCCGGGTACCCGAGGTGAATACCGGTCGGGTACCTGGGTACCCGAGGTGGAAGCCCGGAAGTACCATTTGTAAAAAAAACATGCCCTGGCCGGCCGTCCGTAAACGGTTTTTTTGCACACACGTGAAAAAGTTTCATAAAACTGTGATCTGCGATTCCTTCATGATTAGAATGTGACAATCTACATGTTAAGGTTTGTGTATTCCAGTTTCTATAAACAAACTGAGTAACTAAGATGACTTTTTAAAAAGTTACTAAATATTACCTAATTCAAAAACGATGTATTTCTTTATTTAAATCTATAGCTCCATGTTTAAATCATGCACCTCTACATGTAGCTGTCGTAAACAATTCCACCACTACAATTGTTGTTCCATTTTTACTGCCTGTAAATTGTTCCATCTCTATACTTGAAGGAACTACTTCAACAATATAATATTCCGGATAAGTCCCCTAGTGTCCGATCCCCCTGCCTTTGCGTGCAAGCATCCCTGACAGTGACACATTATGAGCGGCTTGACAACCATTCTGAAGTTACAATACCACACATCTTCATGCACGAAGCAGTGTGTGTGAAGCATGCAACCACCATACACAACACAGTTGTTCGTGTACATACGTACACAATGAATCCACGTGTGAGCCACTCGTGCTCACAGTCCAGTGCACTGGGTGTCCTTATTTTTGGTGATCAGTTGGACGTACTGTTTCATTGGCTCGTAGCCGGCAAGTTACAATGTAGGCTGACAATGCTCTCTGCATAATGAGACTTCAAACTGTGGTACGTGCATCTGGCAGTATTTGATTTAAATAGACTATTGAAAAGATTAATGGACAGATATTTAGTTGATTTTCAAGGAAAAATCAAAGAAAACTATTGTGTAACTTTAAAGCAACAACTCCTTTATAAAGTGATAAACTGAAAGATTAAGAGTGGTTAAAAAGATTTATTGTGATTTAGGGGAGCCGATAAACCTTGCTTATCACAGACGGGTTTTACCAATGTATGGAAACAGTCCAAGGAGAAAGAAACCGCACCTAGAATGCACAATGCACTGCTTGTTTAGCAAATTGGATTAGTGACTTTACAATAAATAGACCTAGTCAAAGTTAACGCAAAGATCCTTGCAGGACTTCGGAAACTCAAAAGGCAGATGAAATTTCTGAAATGTCTGTCGGTTAATTGCGATGTCGGAAACATTGTTTTTTTGTTTTTTGGGGGGTGGTTTTTTCCTCCTTTTTTTAAAACGTGTGGCAAAATGTTTTTTTGGGGTAATTGACCCGAAAAATTGGGATCGGGTACCCGGACAGTCGGTCGGGTACCCGGGTACCCGGATACGAGTCACAGGCTTAGCCGCTTCCTGTCTATTTTACTCTGCGTGACCCCGACCGCGGCAGAAAAGGTGACGTCATCCTAATGTCTATCAATCGCATGCGTGTGCGTATGTGTGTGTGTGAGTTCGCCTACATTTTGATGTGCATTGCTCGCTGGTCGCCTTTTTTTTTCAGTAATCGTCATGGTTTATTTTTTATTTTTTTGCTCGTCGCCATTTCCCCAGTTTTTTTGTTTGATGGCCTGCCAGTCTCAGCAAGAAAATCAGTGAGGGTCAAACTGGCAGGGCCGTGAGATATCAGCTTTTATAATATTTGGGGCGACGAGGAATATACCGCGATGCAAGAACGCTGATAAAGCTGGCTGTCAATCGTTGCCTCCGCTTCACGTATCGCCAAAATTGCCTTTGAGGACAGCAATCTTCTGCACGGACACGAACAATTCTACTATTCTTGCGCCTTTCTACTGCCTTCCATTCACATGCAGGTATTCTCCTTCGTCGGAAAAGCTCAGAGCAGACGCCAGTAAAAAAAATAACAATCGAAAGGCATTCGAGCAAGTTCTCATTTACAGGCGCCATTTTTGTACGTTGTTGTTGTCGGCATAGCAGCCTAGCATCATAAAAAAACACAGCAAAGTACGCATGCGCAATGTGATGGACCGGAACCAGCAGTCGGTAAGGGTTGACGATGCATGACCCAGTAATCATCCTCGTGGCTCAGTTTAGAATAAACTTATGTGTGAATGCAAGCCCAATTTGGATTTAAGTCATATGTTTATCTTGTGGACACCCATGGTGCGTGGTTTAAGGGTCAATTTAACCACGTACCCACTGTGGCACTTTTTGGCTGCCTGAATAAACCATGGTTATAAGTACATGTAGTAATGGGAAACATTTAAATGAGTCATTAAAGACTGAAGAAGATTAATACATTAATGTTAACTTATACCACGTGAACTGAAAAAAAAATGATAAAGAAACGGCCAAGAAATATTGTTTTGCACACCAACCCCTCTTTTCCCTGATTTACCTTTTTGCTGTTTATTCATGCTATAAGATCAATTGCAATGGACATGATCACTTTTTGGTAGTGTGAAGCTTAATTACTAAATATCTCATCAGGATTAACTTAGTGAGAGTTTGTTTAAGTGCTTAATAATGCCCTGGGGATAACTTGGGAAGCAAAAGTGCAGTTTGCAACTGCTAAGGAGCAAACCCGTCTTGCCAATTATAAACTACAAAGCACTTCTTGTTTCGACCAAAAGTAAATATTAAAGGGGGTCACACTCTGTGTAAGATTTAAAGAGATCCTCGAGAGCTTTCATATCACTCAAAGATCTTGTCTGTAGCTATCACGGTTCTCAAGATATGAATTTTTGAAACATTAAAACAAAATTAAAGGTTGAATTTTTTTTTATAATGACGTCGTGAATGACGCCATCATTCCGCAAAGGTTGTGGTTTCATCTACTCCTCAAGGTCTAAGTACATGTAAAGTTTTAAGTCCCTACGACCTTTAGATATGTCCAAATTAGTAGAGCTGGTGAAAAGTAAAGAGAAAATGTGGTAATCATATCTTTATAGGAAATATTGATATATACATAAAGTTAATTGTGGTTCTGCTTTTCAAGAAACTTTGATTGAGCCCAATTTGAAAACCGATGACGTTATCTTGACGTCACCGTGACTTCTTCTATTGTTTTGATGTAAGAAAAGTATTAAACAAAGCCACTCCAGGCATGTAGAAAACTCAAACTCCTCGCACATCACCATGCAAGAGCTTTTACTTTTTACTTACCACTTTTTCTTTCCCCTGCCATCTCTACCTGCCCAGGTTCTTCTCCACTTACACATTAATGAATAAAAGATGAGCTATATCAAATGGAATACATATACACAGGGGCGGATCCAGGACTTTTAAACTGGGGGGCACAACGACGCACCCAGGATTTTGTATTAGGGGGGGGGGCTAAAAAAACCAAAACAACAAACAATGGGTGGGGTCCAGGGGTGAAGCCCCGGTTAGGGTCTATGGGGCATATCCCCCGGAAGCTCTGAGCTTTTGACATTTTGAGGGGTGAACAGTCAAGCCTCTGTGTGCCTAAAAACAGAGAAATAGACACACTTTTTAAACACTTATGATCCATATCAATCTTCTAATTTACTCAAAGAAAAACTCCATCCCACAAATTTCACATTTGGATCTGGTCGCTGCATTCTCTGGTTTGATGCATATTCATTAAAAACATACTGGGTAAAATCTGGGGTTTCTCAAATTCAAGCTTAGGCCTAGTGTAGTCTTTACACTTGAATGCCGGAACAGCATGAAATATATTTTATCCCGGACAAATTGGCACATCAGGTTTCAAATGCTTAAATGTTATTGTTGCAAATCTAAACAATTACAAGTGACATATCATGAAAGATTCATTTTGGCAGAAAGAAAAAATAAGATTGGCATATGACGAAAAAGAAATCCATCCTGCTGCTGGGGGGAAAAACTACACCACACGCACTTGTGGCTAATTTTTTAACAGGCAGAAGTAAAAAAAGACATAGTTTTAACTAGACTTAAGTTTTTGTTGCATAAGAGAAAACCGAAAAAACATAACTTAGTACGACAGATAATATTTCAGAGCGGGATAAAAGCATGAACAGTTGTTTGTTAAAATGTCAAGACAAGGTCACCAACATATTCATTTTTGTGAAGTATGTGGAGCCCATATTGAAACAATTATAAAAACTCTGCCAAAGGCTTCTAGTAAAACTGTATTTTGAACTATTTTTAACCTGTCGCCAGATGGCGCTCTTAAATTTTTTTTTTTAAACCAGACCCTTGTCAGACTGCAACGTAGTTAAAATCAACTCCAAAAAAGTTGCCACTTTTAATTACAACGCACTTTCGGTT
>CM021539.1:12785573-12799888 GCA_010994315.2 Pisaster ochraceus | reverse complement strand
ATCTAAACATAAAATGAGAAGAATTCAAAAAATTAAGGTGATAATTTCAGTGGATAATTGTTGACAAATTAGTGTGGGATATGGTGGTTGAGTTTGTAATAGTTAAGCCCCATTTTCCAACCGGCTATTTCACCAGATAATAAATAAATAAATAAATCGATCAACTTATAAAATAAATAACGTTTTAAGAAAAATTAAATAAGGGGAAAAATAGTTGCAAAGTGACAGCAACTTTCAATTATTAATCAATTTGAAAAAAAAAACTCCACCACCATGGTTTAAATTGTGCATTAACAATCGTCGACAAGTTGACACACAATTGTAATTATATTGAGAATATTTTGCTGCCGAAATGTACAATTTTGAGTTAGCTACCACTTCACTAGTCATGCTGTATTAGTAGTAGCCTAGTGCTTTACTTATCGGTTCGATTTTATAATTGTTAATTTTACCACTTGCCATGCTCGGTATTTTGTACTATTGACAATTGTCTGAAGTTCTCATTAATCCCAAAATATGTATTTTTATGCACGTTATACATGGGGTATTTGCGTTATACTTCAAACAAATTTAAATAACAACTAAAAAAGTCAACTAAGGCCACAGTAAGTAACACAATGATGTTGAAATAGTGTGTTGAGTTTGATACAAACAATACGGCATGTCCGCACTTATAAATGTCTATGAACATGTTTCATCATCACACGATCGCACCAAACTCAGTCAAGTCCGCCCTTTCGACGTCAGTGTTAAATTTGAAAACATTTGTCTGTTAAAAACAACATAAAAAGCAGCGAGTGTTTGATACTATTAATCGTTGAACTATTTAACTAGTTATTTCTATAACTATAAGTTTTAACGGACTTACATGTCAAACTAAAGCATGTAAACGTAGTCAGTGGTCCAAGTTGAGCCATCTTATTCCGACACCGTTGATACTTAATTCACTGTATAAACATGTTGTTGTCGTAAAAAAGATTGTGATTTGAAATGGCTGCTCCGTTTTTCCAGCGGATTCAGGCAACAGTCATTGAAAAGGTTGATATAGCCACGTCCACGGTGTTTATTATTTATTTAGATTATTAAAAAGTTTTGCAGCTATGGCAAGTTTCGTGAAATGCAACTTAAGGAAGTGGCGCAGCTGTGCAACAGTTACATGGCGCAACTTAACGACATGGCGCAAGTTACGCACTACTTTTGTGAAATCGGCTGCTGGTCGAAATCGGACGTGAAATCCCACGTATAAATTGACCCGCATTTAAACCGCTTAAAAAGAACTGCTCTGAAAACACATTAACCATTTCCAGTGGCACGGTAGCTGGCTGTTGCGCGCCCTTTACTTCAAGGTTCAAAGGCCATCAATCCAGCATAGTCTAATCTCTGGTCAAGGTTTACGCAACCTGACAGTGCTTGTCAAGCACGTGTGGACTTCTTTTGTACACCATTAAACTGTAACAGCGCTGCCAGTCACCCTACAAAGTTACAAGTATTGTTCTTAACAATTGTTGTAAGTAGAGTCCATGAACAAAGGCGGAACCTCTCAGAAGTACAACCTGTGTCAAGCTGGACATGTTTCCCTCGTCATTTGACCTTGACTCTCGGTTCAAATCGGAAGTTAAAAAATTCAAAAATTCATATCTCAAGAACTGCTCATACTTTGGGCAAATTTTTTACATCAGATTTAGTTCTTTGAGCCCTCTCAAACTTTTGCATAGAAATGCTACCAATTTTACCTGAACTTCTGGTCGAAAACGGACGTTAAAGCCCAGGTTTTTAATGACCCGCATCTAAATTGCATATACTGCCAATTCACTGTTGCTGGCTGTTCCGCTCTATTGATCGTAAGGAATTCAAAGTCCACAAAGCCTTAACAGTACATGTCACATACATTAAAACAGTACAATAAAACAGTACATGTCACATACATTAAAACAGTACAATAAAACAGTACATGTCACATACATTAAAACAGTACAATAAAACAGTACATGTCACAGTACATTAAAACGCTCTACATTATGACAACTGTTGGCTCTCCGTGAAAAATAGCTGTCCATAACTTGCAGTTCTGTGAGAACCACACCGCCGACTGTTGAGCCCATAGGGTTCAAATAGACGAAGCTGTTATCCTCTAAAACAACCGTCCATGCAAACCTCTTTATAATCAATGTTAGGCTTGTTCGTGTGCATTTTTAGACTTATGGTAGTTACGTGTGTAGTTTGCTAGCACACAACAGTAACAGCGCCACTAAACGCCTTAGCCTTACATTACAGAAATCATCATCTCTTTTTTAAACAGGTTTCACAACCATAGCTCACAAACTACAAGAGACAAGTTCTTGTTTTTTTCTTGACAACAAAGGTTATCGATTACTTATCATTTCATCCATGGGAACAAACCAACTTTGAGACAGCTGTTTAAGTGAAATTGGCTATTAAAACACTCGGTCATGTACCTAATTTAGCACGTGGCATACCAGTGGCGACTGATTCCATCACAACGGAGTGGTAACTAGCCAAGACGCTTGTTGCCCAATATTAATCAGTCGAAATCCAGACCAAAGTAAAATAACATTGGCGACAGGATGTGTTGTGTTTATTTCGTACCTTGTGCATGCACCTTCACTGAAACCCAGAAGTAGTGGCATGATTTCTGTGCACGTTTATTCAGCTGGTCACAGTTCATAGTACTTACAGCGCAACCTCATCAAATGCAAAACACTGCAGACAGAAAATATCCTGTCAACATCAAATTTTGTGCCTTTTAGGCCTTCAAAATTTAAAAGATAATGGGATCAACAGCGCCTCTCGTGACAAATTAAATAATGTACTCTTTTGCTGAAAACATTTTGTACATTCAACTTTGTGTTTTTGTTTTACTTTCACAAACTTAAATACTATAAGAACTATAAAATCAATAAGAACATTGCTATGACTTCATAATGACTTTATCGGTTTTCAAATCTGGCTTATTATTTCGAAAACTAAGTTCTTGAGAACTGCATCTATTATGATTTGAAGCTTTGGATTTGCTGTGGATGTTTGATGAATGAAAGTTCTTTATAACTGCCAATGACATGATTTGATCAGGCTTCCAGTCCAACCGGAAGTCAAAAAAGTTTATAATAAAAAGCTCTTTTTTGAATTGTAAGTAAACGTCTTGTACATGTATACTATCAGTTCAGCTTTGGACTGTTTTTATGAAAAAGTCAAAGATGATCGAGTATAATTCGTTCAAGTGCTCAATACAGTCTTAAATAGTAATTCCAGTTTAAACTAAGGTATAAACGTTAAAGATTTACTCTTCACTTTCTTTGAAATTTCAAAAACTCTCAACAATATTTTCATCTATTCAATGAAAACGTTCAAACATTAACACAACACTGACACCAATGATACCCAATTACCTAGTGTTTGTTTCAATAAATGCTAAATACTAGTTTTCAATTTGTTTTTGTACTTTTTTGTAATGTTGCAATTTAATGGCCATTATATGCAACATACAAAATATATCATTGTCGAAGACATATTTGAGTGTAGCTTTTTTTATAGTTTATTTGGCACACTTGGAAACACTTTGTTGTGCACCCTATGGTTTCATTTGGCAACATTTTATGTCTTTGTTTACTTTGTTTGAGATCGTAGTGATATCTTGTTATTGCATTTTCTGTGCTTCAGTTGAGAACCAAAGTAATTGTGTGTGAACCACATCTTTTTTAGGGAAAGAAGTCCTAAACATTATCTCAGAAAGTTGTGGAATTAAGTTGTAAAATATTAGATAACCTCAAGTTACCTTGATTTTTATAGACAACCAAGTGGTGTTTAATCCATTTTTATTTATCTTTTTTTCTGAAGGCGTGAAAGATTCCTTGGATTTTATAAAGGCTTGCTTCCAAATCTACTGCGAGTGGTACCAGCTTGCTGCATTACTTTTGTAGTATATGAGAAAGTAACTTCAGTGCTGGTTACATGAAGAGTTATATTTTATGTGTGAAGCAACAGCGTGACAAAAAGGTATCAATCATTAGAAGAACTATCTTTCTGAAAGATGGTCGAATAGACTTGAGGAAAACCTGCTGCCTAAGAAAATATGCTCTCTGCAACTCTTTTCAAATTGATTGAAGGAATTTATATTAATAATAATTTTTTTAAATAAAAAACACTTGAGTTGTTAAATAAAAGTGTTAAAATAAAGATAGTTGTAATTTGTTGTCAAATCTAGCTTTGCAATTAAGGTGCCATAAATGCTATGCCTTTTTCTTTATCACATTTAATAGTACTAATAAATAAACCACCAGTACTCAACTATATCATTTGTTTTAGTATCCTGTGCTACAAGTTGTAAGAACCACTTCAAACAATTTACTTCTTGGTGAACAATGTAAAATTGTACTTGGTGTTCTTGCTCAGAGAAACCATGTGTCGCAACAGCAATTCAAACCTGAACCTGTAGCCGCCACCAAGAACTTCAGTAACATCGGCTGTAATGTTAAAAGGTTGGAAATGTGTCTTAATCATTTATGTTGTTTTAAAATGCATTGTGCATATTTGTTTTCTTTCTTTTAACTTGTTTTGTAGTTTTTCAATAAACCTTTTTGGCATTCTCAATGCATCAATGTATCCACCAACTCCTCACATCAAAGGTCATCAGCTCCTCTTAATTGTACATGTAGTTAACAATTCAGCAAAACATCATATGGTTGAAATAAAAGAGTTGTTTGGTCTCAGCACATCAACAGTGGCGATTCGTTCTGTATGTCTTAGCAGTAGTAGTACAGCTCAATTCAGAATGCAATTACATAATAAACTAGCCTCAAACATTAAATGTTTATCATAAACTATAAAAATACAAGCAAACTGAAAAACCTTATTGTGCCTACAATACAACTATAAATCATAACTCTACTAAACTGAAGAAAAAAAACAACCTGGAAGACACTAAAACTACATGCACTAGGGACAGAGTCTACCACTGACCACAGGATTTCACTAATATTGCATGAAATCTTCACTATTGCAGTGCTCAGTTGTTGCATTTACATGTAGGAACATTCACACACAGTGTTATGTACTTGCACTACTAGGAACAAGTAACCCTGAATGAAACTCCACACTGCGACCCTGTTACCAAGCCAATAATAAAGTAACTCTCAACAAAATTAACTTAAATCAAGAACATGACTAGACTTTGTTAGCTTGCGTAAATTTTAAGAATTGCCATTTTCAAATATTGCGCCCATCTTTCAGTGATCAATTAATCTTATGCCTTTTTGAGATCCCTGTATTTTAGACTGAATTTGTGTCACCAGTGAATTAATTATTTTGAATACTAGTTTTAGGGATCAGGGTTGGTATTTCTTTATATAAGTTAATCATTTTACGTTTTTGTGAACAGCAAACAGTGATTCATTTAGGAAACCATTTAATAGTCAAATGACAATAGGCTATGAGCCCCATAAGGGACATGTGATTCAAAAGATAACTACATGAATAATCTTAGTTCTTTGAGTCCGCACCAAATATTTTTGTTCTTTCTAAATAAATTATATGAAAATGATTTAAAGAGAATTTGTTTTTAGAGCTTGAAAGGTTTTAGTGATAATTTGTTTGTACTTTGCAATAATTTATTTCAATTTATTCAGAGTGCACAAATAAATTATGTATGGACTCTTTGCTGTTTCACGAATCCACCGACAGCACACTTTGCATGATACAAACTTACACACGTTATTGAAGGGGAAAAAAAGAAGAAATAGGAAACAATCCAAAGAAACCAACAGTAAACGCATAGAGCGAAGAAACCATTTTCACCAGTCCGCAGTACGACCACAGACAATACCTACAGACGGAAAGCAGGGGCGCTAAACATAAATTTTTGATTTTCTCAAACTATAGGCGGAAGTGAAGACGCGTCAACACTTTTTGTACACGTCTAGGCATACCCGCGAGGCAGTGGTCCCGTTTTCATTGACTTTTTCTGAATTTTTAGAGATATTGACCCGATGATGGATTGTAAATTAAGTGATGAGTTTTAGGAAAATTTGATAATAACAGGAGTTATCAAAAAGTTGTTTGATTGACTTTTGCTGATTTTGGGGGAGGAAATTGTTAACATTTGTAAACAAAATTTATTACACATAGCCATGGCCAAGGCCTACAGGACTGTCACTTTCTACGCGTTCGTTTCGTTTTCATTGTGTAAAGTCAATTTTTCACCTTGAAAATTAAGATACCACATTTCATAAATATCCCATACAGCCATTTACAAATATTGGGCGTTGAGGTTTAACCGTATAAAATGGCATTTCTATAACTTAATTTTCAGGAAATAACCACTGGTGGACTCGCTCTGTAACACAAAATTGTCCACACTACGGCCTGCCTTGCATGCACGCCTTTGACATCGTTTGCGTACGTTTTCAAACAGTCGCGTATATATTATTAGTAGCACGTTAATCTATAGGCAGTACACGTCATCAGCGCCAGCGCAAAACACGCACCGACGCGCAATTTTGCCGGGAAGTGTGTGAAGTGGGAATTTTTTTGATACAAACAAATAATTCCTCGTACTTTTATTGTTTTAAAGAAAGTTTAGTAAAAAGAGGAGAAACAGTAAGCAACTAACGTGAGAAGAGGTATCTTGTTATCGATTTAACATTGATTCAAAGTAAGTCTGTTGGTTGAATTTGTCACCCTTAAAACACAAATTTTCTATCATCATCTACCCGCTCTCCCATTGCTTTTACACATGTTTTCGCTTACATTTTTGCGGATTTTGCCCATGGTTTACGGTATCCAGACGTTGATTTCAATAGGTGTTGTCGGTCTATAGGTAATACATGTCTTTGAGTATGACGTATTGGTTCCGAATATACGAGGGCGCCGCCAACGGCAGTAAAACCATGATTTAAAAAATTGAAACAGGGGGGCTAGTTTTTCCAATCAAATTTCAGTAAACTTCAAACTTACGACCAAATAATAACTAAACACATACTATAAAGGGTCAAAACAAATTCAATGATTTCGTTCAAGTTGATCTTTAAACTGTTCCTCATGAAACTATCTTCCAAGCAATATCCACTGAATAAAATATGATAATTTCTACAAAATTCCATAAGAAAAGTCACCTTGTCTCTGAACACTAAACAACGTTATTCTCATGACCAATCTGAATATAGCATGTTACAATGATAATGAACATCTAAAAGCATATCAGCTATATCTATGATCTATAACTTAAGAACTAAACGAAAGTAAATTCAGTAAATGTGACGGATCCAAAGCAATCAATTGTGAGGAAACTCACTAAACCTTGGTTAAAATGATTTCGAGCTATGGCAAATAAGTGCGTGCTTTGAAACCAGAAACTCTCATAATGAAAAGTGAAACTCATCCTAAGGTTATAAGCCCTGAAGTACTTTCTCAACCTTAAAAGAAAGTTCAAGCAACAAGGTAAACATTATGTAAACTGATTATCATCAAGATACTTAAAAAAGAACTAATTAAATCTTCATTATTTGTGGCAAATGCAGCATTGTGACCTAATCCACTTTAAAATTATAAATACTTCTTTTCGTCAAAAATCTATTGACCTATGTGAGTTTTCTTTTGTGCAAAAGGCCTTTTTAGCTTAATCAGAGAGTTGTTGCCTTTTTTTTTAGCTTACTGGTCATCCCTCTGTTCGTATTGCTGTATTGTCCCCCATGATAGACATAATAACCCCATTTTTGATACACCCTTGTATAAAGTCGATCAGTCCATGAGCTTCTTTACTTTGTTTGCCTGTTGTGCTTAGTAGTGGGCTTTTAAACCCCCCATTCACTTTGTTCGTTTGGTTTTGTTCCCTTTCAAATTAGGTGTCTCTGTTGTACATGTAGTTTAGGTTGACTAGTTTGTGGTAGTTGGAGTTCCTCTTAAAGTTGTGCAACAATAAGCAATAAGTAAAGCAACCAATTGTATCCAATGTATCTTCTTTTCACTTGTAGATTTTCTTTGAATTTGTAGGGATTAAGAGCATAGGGGTAAGAGTACACCTGTATTTACATTGGAGAGAGTGAAAGAGAGAGCAGCTAATCAGAAAACCAAAAGTCTTCTCGTGAAGATACATGTACATGTAAAAAAAAATTGACATTTGAACTGCAATATTATAAGCCACACACGCACTAATATTTGGCAGCTTTTTATTAGAATTGACGGCAACAGCACCACGTTATTCTCAAAGCCTAGCTGTACCATCATCAGCCTTGTCATTTGGGTTGTGACAGAACTCGACCAACATAAATGTGTTAGTTTGTGATCAACTGAAGAAGCCGTAAGTTCCATACGTTTTCTCCAAATTCTAGTAAATTATCAATCTTTTTCATACTATAAGTTCTGAGTTAAAAAGTACACATTCCCAATAAGGAAAAATGCGTTGAATAACTTGTGAATCTTTGTAGTAAAAACATGCACTAATTTAGATTCACCAATTGTCACAACCTAATATCAGGACATTTGTTGCAACACTTCTTCTAAAACTGAGGATGATTGACACATGGAGGGAAGGAAATAATCCTTTTTTGATCATGTCAATTGTTGACACTAAAACGTAGGCGGGAATCAGCAAACTAACTACCGAATGATGTAAAAACTTCTCTACGCATCGAGAAGGTATTCCAACGAAAATGTTATTTGATTTTAAAAAGTCATTCATCAAGGGTACAACTTCAAATGTTGTTAATGTGCACCAAAACTTGCATACTCGTCAAACAGTCTGTTTTAGAAATAATTTGCTGACCAATTAACCCACACCAATGGCGACGTGCAACCAAACTAAGTTACCCAAGTTAGTGCGACATTTCTATTAGGATGCGTTGCCGAATACAATTCAGATTCACAGAGTGATCATTCACAGAGTGATCACTTCTGTAGGTCCAAAAACATACTTCGTAAAAGTAGGCTTTTTTAAGTATACATTTGTATAAGGAACAATAACGTATACACGTTTTTTTTATCAGTGGTTAATAGTTATTTAATACACTATCACTTATTTTGACAACCAAGTAGTTTTGTACAACCCAAAGTAATGATAGATTATGAGCAGGCTGGATCCTCGTGCCTCTCAATAGTTATTAATACATAACAGGGCACCAAACATAATTGCAACCATTGCCTCGACAATGGTCATATGACAGTTGCAACGGGCTAGAAAGGCGTTTTAACCCTACTCTTTGACCGTTATTTTGTTTAGTCTGTTCTAATCGGATGTTCTTAAGCTACTGGGTTGAAAGTCCTCATTTGGAGGCACAAACAAATAATCATACCACCATTGTTCTGAGATGAATTTATAAATTCTTAAAGTGCCTTGTCAAGAATTTTGTCATGAATTTTGCACTAAGAAACTTGGGTGTTCTTGACACTGTTGAATGAATATCGGCGGATTTAGAGATTTTTTTGTTTAATTCTTAACTAAGAAACAGGTGTGCTTGACAATGCTGTACATGGGTGTCTGACACCTACTGTTTCAATGGCATTGAGTTTGCATTAAAAAAATGGGAAAACAAATGAAATTGCTCAGAATGTTTGAGATTAATTTTCCACTTAAAAACATGGATGTTCTTATTGTTTCTGCTTCCATTGCCAATGAGTTTGGAGAGAAATAAAATCAAACTGCTCGGAATTCTCTAAGATTAATCAAGCAAAACGAAACACTGGATGGAGTTCTACGCTACTGGTTCGATTTAAGAAACAAAATATGAGGAAGAATTCTCATAGATTAATTTTGTACTAAAAAACCTTAGTGTTGTGAGATGGTTTGGTCAATTGTAAGCGGATTTGAACACAAATTAATACCACTCAGATCACTGAGATTAATTTGTTTGAAGAAACATGTGTGTTCTTACAATACTGTTTGAATGTTAGCGAAGAAGACAAAACTAATCAAAATGGTAAAAATGCACTGAGATTAATTTTGTATTAAGAAACAATAGATGTTCTGGCGCTACTTGCAGCCGATTTCACGAGACTTAATGACATGGCGTAAGTCCACTTGCGCAACTTTTATTGTGTAAAAGTTGCGCCACTTATTTAAGATCGTTTTCACGAAATCTACGCCACATTTGGAAGTGGCGCGAACTTGAAAGTTACGCCACAAAAATGGCGCAACTTAGCACTCGATTTAACAGCGTAAAACTGCAACGGGCACAGTGTACTAAAAAACCTTGGTGTCGTGAGATGGTTTGGTCAATTGTAAGCGGATTTGAACACGTTGCCGATGAACAGCCAGACTTATCAGTCAATATATCAATCCTGAATTGTTCATTTCACCTATAAATTTTTGTTTACCTCCCTTTCAAACAATTTTAAAATAAAGAATTGTTCCTTTTACGAATATTATTTTCTTTTCCTTTCCATAGCTTCAAGAAATCAATACTTTTAACTACAAAAAAGGACAATTTTATTTATAGAAACTATTTTAATGTACCTTTATTTATTCGAGCAAATATATAATATAATTTATTACTTATTTATTCTTCAGATAACTAAATAAATCACAATTCAACGCCCCCCAAAAAATAAGTAAATAAATAAATAAATGTTAATAATCAAGAATTGTTTTAGAATTTCATGACGATTTCAGCTAAATTTAGATGTCTGAAGATGAAATGTATGGGAATCGCAAAGTTTGTCTTGAAAATATTTCCAAAGAATTAAGCAAAATATTAGAAGAAAATGGTTTACATTTTGTTTTTAACGCCCCAAGACTGTATCTAGAGTAGATTCAAGGGTTGAGGCCCCTGAAATTGGTCAAACTTTGCTTATGGTAT
This sequence comes from Pisaster ochraceus, assembly GCA_010994315.2. NCBI lineage: Eukaryota > Metazoa > Echinodermata > Asteroidea > Forcipulatida > Asteriidae > Pisaster > Pisaster ochraceus. Next base: position 12,789,083 of record CM021539.1, on the reverse strand, counting down.
TGGTAAACATATTTGTATTTGTTGTTTTTTAACTTTTAGTTATAAACACAAATTAGGAGTAAACAAGTTTTGTTTATTTTCAGCAACAACATTAATCATCCTTATTATTGGTTTTATGTTTTAAAAATGCAATCATTTAGTGTACTGAAGATAAACAATAATGTAAATATTAAAATTTTACCTCTTCACCCTCATAAATAAATAGTGTTCTTCTCCTTGTATATCATGAAAGTCAAATCTTTTTCATGCAGACCAACCAAGAAAAGACACTGGTATGAAGTTTACTTGAATGCTCTTTATATATGATGTTTGCATACTCTTTCTTATTGGCATGAAATCAGCCTTCAATGGGTCTCTTGTCTCTCTTGCGTTTTAAAATATAGCCTAATCTTAATACAAAATGAGAACAAAATATATAAATTGAAAAGGTGATAATGTCAGTGGAAAATCGTTGACAAATTTGTTTGGGATTATGGTGGTTAGATTTGCCCCATTTTCCAACCGTCTTTTTCAACAGATAATATATAAATAAATCACGCTTTAAGAAAAAAAAGGGGAAAAATAGTTGGTCATAAATTGACGGCAACATTCAACTATAAAACAATTTGAAAAAACCCCAGCTCTATCACGGTTGAAGGTGTGCAATAATAATCGTCAAGTTTGACTAATATATTGAAAACATTTTGCTGCCGAAATGTACCAGTTGAGCTAGATAAAAATGTAGTGCATAATAATATTGTGGTGTACTATTTTATAAGTGTGTTTTACCACTTGCCATGCATATTTTGTACTACTGACAGTTGTCTAAAGCTCTTCATTAATCCCCAAAATACGTGTTTATATCGACGTTATGAATGGTGATTAATGCGGTATATACTTCAAACAAAATTAATATTTTAAAGTCCAACGAAGGCCATAGTTTGAAACATTGTTGAGTTTGATACAAACAAATACAGCATGTCCGCACTATGACTGTCGTGCACGCGTATCGTCGTTCGATCGCACCAATTCAGTCAAATTCGTTCTTTCTTCGTCAGTATTTGTAAATTTGAAAACATTTGGCTGTTAAAAATAACGTGAAAAGCAGCGACTGTTTGATACAATTAAATCATTGAACTCTTTAACTATTCATATTTGAGAGTTTTAACAGACCTAACGTGTCCAAAATAAACCAAGTTGAGCCATCTTACCCCGACATATTCTGTTGAAAATAAAAAAGATCATGATTTAAATGGGCACTCCGTTGCATTTTCCCCAGTGGATTCAGGCATAAGTCGTTGAAAAGGTTGTTTTATAAGCCTCGCCGAGGTTTTTTTTATTAAAATTATAATAACGTTTGCGCAGCTAAGGCAAGTTTCGTGAAATGCAACTTACTACTAAAGTAGCGCAGTTGCGCAACATTTACGTACTACTTTCGTGAAATCGGCTGCTGGTTTCAATTCTAGTGAATTTGGAAACAAAACAAAATTGCTCAGTTTGCTCCAAAATTAATTTTACATCAGGAAAAATGAAAGTTCTGTTAGCTCAGCAAACTCAGCGAGTTTGGAGACACAAATTGCTTATGAGAATGATTTTGTTCTTAGAGTGCTATGACGATACTGGTTTCACAAAGTTTCACCAAACTTGTAGACAAAACAAAAATAACCGCTTAGATTGATCCGTGATTAATTTTAAAATAAGAAACAGTTCATCCGAATTAAGTGAGTTTGCAGACAATTTTCCTTTAATACCACTCAGATTGCTCTTGGATTAATTTTGAACTGAGAAAATGGGCTTTTCTGATGCTTCTTTGTTCAACGTCAGCATTTAGTGAGTTTGGAGAAGAAATACAAGTTGATATGATATAATACTAAAAAACATGGTTATTCTGACGCTATTGGTCCAATGTCAGGGAATTTGGGTGTTCTGAAGCAACTTGGTTAAATCTTTAGGCTGATCGGAAACGAAAACTTTTTAAAACTGCTCAGAATTGCTCTTTGATGATTTCTGTAAAAAGAAACATTGGTGTTCTGAAAGGACTGGTTCAAACTTAGGCTGATCGGTGACAACAACTTTTTAAACAGCTCAGAAGAAAACAAATAAAAAACATGTGTGTTCTGAGATTACTGGTTTTCAGCGTGATCTACAGATTTTAATTACAATAAAACCTTTAAAACTGCTCAGATCGCTCAGTGATGAATTTTGTAATGACAAACTTGTGTGTTCTTAAAGAACTGGTTCAATTTTAGGCTAATCGGAGACGAAAACTTTTCAAACTGCTCAGGATGCTCTGTGATGAATTCTGTACTAAGAAACATGGGTGTTATGAAGCAACTAGTTCAATCTCAGCCTGACCTGAGACGAAACCTTTTAAAACTGCCCAGGATGCTCTGTGATGAATTCTGTACTAAGAAACATGGGCGTTCTGAAGCAACTGGTTCAATTTTCAGTGTGATCTGTAAATAAAACTTTTCACACTGCTAAGAATGATCTGTGATGAAATTTGTACTTAGAAACTTGGGTGTTTTGAAGAAACTGGTTTCAACCTAGGCTGCTCGGAGACAAACACTTTTCAAACTGCTCAGATTGGTTTGTGATTAAATTTGTATTAAGAAACATGGGTGTTTTAAAGCAACTGGTTCAGTGTTAGCCTGAACGGAGACGAAACATTTTCAAACTACTAAGATTGCTCTTTCATGATATCTAAAATAAGAAAACAGTGTTGTTCTGAAACAACTGGTTCAATCTTAGGCTGATCGGAGACGAAAACTTTTTAAACTTCTTAAAATGCTCTGTGATGAATTCTGTACTTAGAAACTTGGGCGTTCATAAGCAACTGGTTCAATCTCAGAGTGATCTGTAATAAAAGCTTTTTAAACTTCTCAGATTGGTCTATGATGAATTCTTTTTACAAAGAAACTTGGGCGTTCTGAAGCAACTGGTTCAATCTCAATGTTATCTGTAACAAAATCTGTTCAAACTGCTCTGTGATGATCTGTGTTGAAATTTGTATTAAGAAAAATTGGTGTTTTAAAGCAACTGGTTCAATGTTAGCCTGAACGGAGACGAAACATTTTCAAACTACTTAGATTGCTCTTTCATGATATCTAAAATAAGAAACGGTGGTGTTCTGAAATAACTGGTTCAATCTTAGCCTGATCGGTGACAAACACTTTTCAAACTGCTCAGATTGCTCATTCGTGATTTCTGTAATAAGAAACATTTGTGTTCTGAAAGAACTGGTTCAATCTTAGGCCGAACGGAGACGAAAACTTTTCAAATTTTTCAGATTACTCTGTGATGAATTCTGTACTAAGAATCTTGAGCGTTCTGAAGCAACTGGTTCAATCTTAGGCTGATCAGAGACGAAAACTTGTAAACTACCTCATGTGCTCTGTGATGAATTCTTTACAAAGAAACATGGGTGTTTTGAAGCAACTGGTTCAATCTTAGCCTGGAACGGAGACAAAAATTCTTTAAACTGCTCAGATTGCTTTGTGATGAAATTTGTAATAAGAAACATGGGTTCAC
>CM021539.1:12726772-12737862 GCA_010994315.2 Pisaster ochraceus | reverse complement strand
TCTTTGCCCCCACTTGCCCCCCCCCAAATGAAAATGTCTAGTTACGCCACTGCACAGTATGGCGTAGCTGTGTCTGTCAGCTTAATATGAACAGGTGAGCCCTGCAGACATCCTGTACCTTCGAATACGCTGTCTGACTTTATCATGGTATATACTTGCTGTAGCAAACCAAGGGTCTCACAGGCTTCTTTGCTGAGAACTGGTGGTCCCTTATCGAGAATCTGGAAAATCAGTGAATATGTTTTGTTCTTCACTTCACACGACAACTTTTTCTGGCCTTTGGGCATAACTTTGCCACCAAAGTAGCCTTGCAAACGTGTTGTCGTTGGTTGCAGAGTTGAGTCATGGAGCTTGAGTGAGTCATACAAATCAGTGGGCAATATGTTCACTTCAGAGCCGGTGTCCAACAAAAAGTGTATCATCTGACCTTGTACTTTGATGGACTGTTGCCACACGTCATGCTCTGCATTGTCTGTGCATGTTGGAAGCACAGAACCGACGAAGAAATCACTATCTCCTTCACTGTCATCCTCAGTTGGATCTAGTTGAACTGATCACAACTGTTTGGCTTTGCCCCAGCATACTTTTGCAAAGTGGCCAATCTTGTGGCAGTACATGTAATTACATTTCTTTCCACTAACCGGGCATGTCTTGTGACTGGTACATTTGTATCTCGACCACAGCGGAAATATGATTTCCCATTCTGCTGATGTTTGGCGTTTGACTGTGTGTGCGGTTTTGTAGACTGCTGGCTTTCTTGTGTAGTGCGTGAACTGAAACTGTGTCCACGCTGCCCTTAAATTTACGTAAGTCTTTCACAGCAGTTTCAAGGGTTTTAGCCAAGTTGTCGGCTGCTTGGAAGCTGAGACCATCTTTGGTGAGAAGATACTTCTGGATTTTTTCACTATGGATACCACACACTAATCTGTCGCGCAAAGCTTTCTCCAGAAACTGACCATATTTGCAGGTACTGGCCAAATTTTGTAGAGCCATGGCATATTGTGCAATAGTCTCTGAACTCTGTTGGTCCTTCTTGTAGAATCTGAACCTCTCTGATACTACCAGACGTTTGGGGCCATAGTGTGCAATCAATATCTCACACAGTTCAGAATAGGATTTCTCAGTGAGTGGTGTTGGCTCTGACAAACTTTTAGCAGTTTGTAAACATTGGGGCCTACAGCACTTAACAGAACTGGCTGTCTGTTTACCTGGAACAATATCATTGGCTTGAAAGTGCAGATTCAATTGTTCGATTGCGAATTTCCTCTACCTCATCATAACTGTCGAGGCGACCGATCAAAATTCCAATATTGTTAACTCTTAGTGCCTTTGATATTTTTGTTACAGCTTCATGAATTTAAAGTTATAGGCCTAGTGCCCTTCGGTATCGATTAACAATTGTAAATTTTAAGGCAAGGTGTGTTACATGTTGTGTGTCTGTGGAGGTCAGTTAGGGGACCTGTAACCGGGTCATGTGACCCATTGTATTCATGTGTGTTGTGAGACATGGTTATGGATGGGGTTGTCCATTGTGTTTTTTTGTTGGTAGGCAGGAGGTGTCCTTGGTGCAGCCACTTTTGGTTGTCCATAACTAATGTTTGATGTATAAAGGGGTGTGGAAGTCCATAAATTTATGTGAAATGGGCGAGGAAGTCTGTTAATTTTGCATTATGCATTAATGTCTTTAGCCGGTTTGCACCATGTTTGGTACCGGCTCCTTGCCTTGGTTATTTTCTTTAATTGCATTTAACAATTTGGTGTTACATAATTAAAATAAATGCAGTTTCAAGCTGTGGCGGAAAAGTCAGTTGGTTTATTTTGGCGCGTTTCTTATTTGTCTGAATATAGGCCCCTATAGCCTAATATCTTTAATGGCATCAACTCTATACTGTATTGACCCTATATACATGTATGTTTGATTCTGTTTTACTTCAGGGTCAAAGATCAGTTATGGGAGCGTGGAGGTAATGCTGCTAACACATCTGTGGTGCTATCCCAACTTGGAGTATATACAGAGTATATGGGCACCTTGGCGAAGAACATATTGACACAGTAAGAAGCAATAACATTAGTTGGGGAATAACAGTGTGGCCAACCAAGCCATTGCCATGCAGTGAAGACCAGCTCTTTAAAGTGTTATTAGCATTAATAATGATTTTAACAGAAAAAGGGTAAAAATCTTCATAATTTGTTATATTTTCTTTAGATTTATTTAACAAGAACCAGACTGTGAGCTTTGAAAATTACTAAACAGAAATATTTTGGTTGGTGTTATACTATGTTGGTTTCATGTGCATACCTGCTGCATGTTATGCATACATGTGGTATGCATAGTGCACGCTGCACAATGACTCCTTGCCACAAAACACAAAAACAATACGCTCAAAGAAATCAGTTGATTTGATAGTTCCTGCGCACAACAAGCACAATGCATACAGCACTTTTACTTTACAATATGCTCGTTTAGGGGCCATTTATTGGTTATTCACTGAGCCGGTCTTTATATCATGCTACCACATGTTAATAAACACGCTTCCATGTGACCAGTCTTTAACCAATCAGAATGCATAAACTCTCCCAGGTATTTATTAATTGGCCATAATGTAGACTCTATTACAGAAAATACTTCACATCTGACACTATATGCATTTCCAATGCACATGCACAAGCAACTCCTCTGAACAAAAAAACATATTGTAGGAACTGCAGGTATTGAGTGTAAAAACAAAAAACATCCTTCTATTTTACAGCACACCATATTGTCAAGTTGCTTTTCATATTCTTCCTGAAGTGATACAGTAGACAACTCTGCAAAATGTTGTCACAATTACATAAAGCTTTGGACATTGACATTCATTCTACATCTCATAAATATACAAACTACCAGCTACAAATATGATCATCTAATCGGACAAAGGCAGTTTCGAACTTACAATGTCAGTGACCAACTGGCTTCCAGGCCCCTCCTTGGTCTTTTTGCCAGGCGATCCTCAAAAAATCTGAGTGGGCACATCCTTTCTGCAGTTATTTACCTTCCACCAGAGATTTGATCATCCTCAGGAATGGGTACTAGACATAGGTAATTATTCTCTTTCTTTGGAGCATCCCTCATTGCTCTAGTGTTTGCAGGACTTGTGTTCCCTTGCTATGACACGCTGGTTATACTCCAATACCACTGGGATCACTACTCCAAGATTTACCGCCACTCCAGATGTAATTTTTCATGCACCTGTTTATTTGCCCATTATTTTGTTTTGGAGAAACAGATTACTACTTTGATAGAAAAGAAAGCCATAATCCCTCTTCCCCACAAACTCGACCAGAGTTCATTTCAACTTTTTTCCTAGCTCCAAAGAAGTTCAACAAGTAGTAACCAATCTTCAATCTTCAGCCCCACAATACTTTGTTCTATCGAAACATTTCCGGACGAAAACTTTGCTGCACAATTTCTCCCTCGGGGTTGATGGGCCACATCTAAAGACTTGATAGGAGCCCACCTCCTTGTTCCAACTCATGTAGATCATCAGAGTTTTCTGCATTTCACTTACCAGCACACTACTTACCAGTTTTTATGTCCCCCTCCCCTTTGGCCTCTCAATAACATCACAGGTTTTTACCAGAATCATCAGTAGCAACTGCAGCTAATTAAGTTGACAGCAGATACACATCTGGACAATTGACTCATCTTGGGTCCCTTTTACAAGAGTACCTGCCAACATGTTTCAAGAACTGTTCTACACTTTTATAACTGACCCTTGAAGGGATGTAATAATCAAACCAGTTCCTGTGACCTCCCTGGTTGCATCCTGTCTCAAATGGTGGTTCTGTGATCAGAACTTTTTAACAACACAGCATTCCCACAATATGTTATACAGTGACTCTGAATTTATAGATGTCTTACAATCAGATTGGGGTGTGCACCTGGATGATCTTTCCAGAGCCACAACTTGGTCTCCAATCAGCAGAGCTCCTTCACATTAACCTACTATTCCTAGAAGACCTTCACTCTTTGACAAGCGTGAAATCTTGATAAAAACAGACAGTTCCACAGTAGTTTCCTACCTCAGTCACCTAGCAGATCAACTTCTCTTTGTATGCAAACTTGGAAACTTCTCTCAACTGGTGCATTCCCCACCAGATCTCACTGTAAGTAAGCCACCTTTATGGGAAAGAGAACGTCACTGCAAATGTACTCTCATACATGTCATAACCAGATCTGCTGACTCAACCAATCTCCAACATTCTACATTCTGACCAAAACAGTCTCTAACTCTCCATCTTTGTGCTTGGATGCTGTCAAATCTTGCATAATAATCTATAGTCTTATATAGGGCACGTAACTACCAATAAGATACTCAAGGCACTTGAACAAACAGAAACATAAGCAGCTGGCTTTTGGAGGATACTGCTACCAAGGCAGCCAAGAACAGACTTCAACCCACAATTGACAATCATTTTTACAAAAGTACATTAAATGGTGCTGGAGCAGAAGATAGTCTATCAGAAACATCAGCCTTCATGGTGCAAACTGAGGCACCAATATTGATGAGGATTTTGCCGGCATCTCATTTATCATGATGGTAATGACAGGTTGTTTGAAGTCACCAAGCTAGAATAAACTTCTTGTTTAACAAAATTTCCTTTGGCTTTATTGATGAGGCATGGTTGTCCATTGTTGACATGATTTCTACCAAGGCAGTGTTTCACAAAGTGACTTAGTTTACAATATGAATGGCACTTAAAACTAGATAAAAGTTGTTTTATATTAAAATAAGGTGACTTTTGTTTAGTTAGGGAATGTACAAATTAAAAGAGTTGGTGAAATGTAATGAGAAAATTCTGTAAACATGTCTTTTTAGGAAAATTGATGTATGAGAAGTTAATTTCAGTTTTTGAAATAAAAAACTTTGATTAAGCCTTATTTGAAAACCGATGACATCATCATGACGTCGTAGCTAATTTCTTATCCAGACATTAAGATTTATAAGTGTTATATATTATATGTGCTGAGTTTAAAGCTTCTTTTTAATTTGTGACAGGTTTTCAGCAAAATAGTACATTTTTAAACATGTCACAAGAGGGCCGGGAGTTAAGAATGATGATGTTGTTACTCTTATGGTAGGCCTAGGGGTCAAAAGCTTTTTCATACACAAAGACCAACCAAATTCAAGTTCATATTGCCATACTGTCAGACCTGAAGTCAAACTAAAATGGGGTCATACTCTGTGTAGCATTTGTTAAGTGTTTGAAGACCTTTTCAATGATGTATACATTGTACAAATCCATTGTGCAGTTAAGGCGTTACGATTGTTTGAAATAATAAACTTTTATTTAATGTAATGTTAGACCTGATAACGTCATGAAGCCACTACAGCGGTTTCATCTACTAGTAAAGATTTAAGTATGTGTGAAGTTTGAAGGTTATGTGACCTTTGGGAACCCTGTCTTTGTTAGTGGACAATCTCAGGGGAGAAGAAGAAGAAGAAGTATTAAGAAAGGAGGAAAAAAACAAAAAATGGTGAGCAGGGCTCGAATTTTGGAAAATTCCACAAGACTGCAGGGCTTGTAGCTCAAAATGTTTACTGGACAAGAATTATTTTGACAAGACCAGAATCTTCACGAGAAAGAGCTTTCTACACAGTATCACATGTAAACAAAAATTATTTTAACAAGCACTCAGAGAAGATTTTTCTCATTTGTCTAATGTGTTAGTATATTTTGATACTCAACGGAATTGTATTTACCCTGGCTCAAACTCAACATTTGAACATCAGTTCTTTCTGTTAAAGTTATTTCACAGTAAGGTGTTATTATTCAATTGAAAAACACAAGACTGCTAGACTTGTCAGGTCAAGAGTTTACTGGCCTGAGGCCTCTGGCCTGTGATCCAGTGTCAAATTTTAACCCCTGGTGAGTTAACCATTTGGTCATACTACACAATACATAAGTAATTCAAGCTTCAACCATGCTGTATCACGCAATAAATATACAAACAAACCTTAATGGTGCACAGAACCTTTTTGGTCTGAGATACGGCATTGCAAAAATTAATAAAATCAAAATGTTTTTTTCTTCAGGTTAATAGTTAATGACTTGAACAAGTATGGAGTGAATATGGATCACTGTTTGTACCATGAGGACTGTGAAGCGCCTGTTTCCTGTGTCATTAACAACTCTTCTACAGGAACAAGAACAATACTACATGGCAACAGGTTTTTAAACAGCAACTTATTTGTGTTGTTTCCTTTAATTTTATTTCTTTCACGTTCCTTTAATGCCTTGAGCTCAGTATATTTTCTAGATTTCTTACCGGTAGTAGATTTCCTGAAAAGTTTGTGCAACTTTGCAGATTGAATGTTATTAAGCACATAATTTTCTTCGCTCCTGTTACATGCTGAAACCTAAGTTTTTAATGTTTTGCATGGTCTAATTAGCCGCAGGTAATAGGATATTATTCTTGAAATTTGACTAAGACCAATCACTTTAAACCTTTGACTATGTACAGATCTCTTCCTGAAGTAATGTATAAAGACTTCTTATCACTTGACCTGAAAAACTATACATGGATCCATTTTGAGGTAGGTTCTTGAGGCATTTTGAATACTATGTTCCTTTGCATAGAAATGTCTAAAGGGATGGTACATAATTGATATTTGAAAAGTTATGTAAATGAGGGCTCACGTGAAGTGAATTTAGTTCATAAGTAGGTCTGCAAATATGGGATTGCTTTAACCAGTTCAGTTTTGGATTAAACATCCCTTTTCCTATTACCCGTATGGGATTATTTTCAGTTAAAAGCCACTGTTTTTCTATCCATTAATAATTTGTTTCGTCGATGGAACTTGGTTTGGACATCCAATGGCTTTTTATTTTAAAAATCTGTTTCTATGGTCGTGTTTCTGAAACACGATCAGATTTCTGTAAAGTTGTTACGTAACAACCAATCATTGGCCCATGCCTGGCCAATCAGACGGCATCCTGGAGAGAGTCCTCATAACAATACAGTATAATCTGTCTGTACAAACTCTTGGCTGGTAGGTGAAAAGAACAGGTCTTCGTTTATAGGCATTAGGCGCAAATCCATGCAAAGCGCTAATGTGTTGATTGCGCAGTGCCTTTTGCTCAGGGCAACTGAACCATGACCCCCATGGTTTCTGTAAAACATTTGCCTGAGTACACGCAATCCTCTACAGTGTCCCATCACCAGTGTCCCAGTCCAAGGCCCGATTTCACCAAACTCGTCGCAAGTAACGAAGCATCGCAGGGTTTGCGACGCATCGCAGACCTATGATGCATAGCAGCTGCGATGAGTTCCACAATTCATTTCATCAAACATGTCGTAAGTGCGACGCATCGCAATCGGGTGCATTTTTACTTTTAATAAAAAACAATCTTTGGAACGAGGATGACCTGTACAATCATGTAACTTTTTTATGTTGTGCATGAATCGTTCATAAAACAGTCGTTTACAAAGTATATTCAAGATGGCAGACAAAATACGCGCATTGAAACGAACAAATGTTGAGTAGAAAATCAGACAGAAAGGGAAACTTGTGCCTCCCGCCCTCCCCGCCCAAACGGTTTTTAACTTCGTGAAAAGTTATTTGTTTTTTTAATTACATACAACAAACTTTTAAACTAATGTCTTTATAGTTAACACTTTATAATAAGAGACATACCTTTGTGACACGTTCAATATCTCCCTGTATCCTCTCAACGATGTGAAATATTCCCTGACAGGAAAATCTACAGCGTCTTCATATCTCGTCATCAGTGAGACCATGGAGCTATAAAAATCATAGCTCAATGGTGAGACTGTCGAGAGGGTTTGTTTTGTCACGAAACAGCATTTCTTTGTTTAACGTCTTGCGGAATCAACGTCATTTTGAACGCACTTACGCTTTATCAAATTAAGCAACGCATCCTATGACGACCCTTTGGGATGACCTTTGGGTCGTCGTACGATGCGACGTGTTCGTCCCCGTTGTCAAGGAACATACGATGCATTCAACGCATCATAAAAGAAATAAACAAATAAATACAAAAATAGTTATGTTGCAGAGAATTGGTAAATCTTTGGTAATACTGATGTATAGGTCCTAGTGGTTCAAGTTACTTATGGCTAAGGTCCTAAAAAAGCGGATAGTCTGTGCAATACAATTAAAAGTCTGCTGTACAGAGTTTTACTGAAAGGTTCAGGTTGGTATTCTACCCCAACGGTGTAACAGTATTCTGTGTCCTACGGTCAATTTGTTGGTGTTTAAAATGCCAGAAACTTAAGTTATGTTTTCAATTTGATAGGGTCGAAACATCACAGAAGTGTTTCAAATGATCAACAAAGTCGATATGTACAACAAAGAACTGTTGGGAAGTCAAAGAATTAAGATTTCCCTTGAACTTGAGAAGCCAAAACTTCAGATCTGTTTGGAAGAACTTCTTGCAAGGATTAATGTGGTGAGTTTGTTTATGTTCATTAGTGTGATTGTCACTGTGTGGTTGGGTATTGTACATACTATGATACATTACTGTATACTCACTCAGCACCTGGGATTCAAGAACAGATTTATTAACCACTACCACCAAGCTCAGCTGTTGGTGAGGGTTTCATGTACAATGCATGGAGAGACTTATGGATACTGTTGCTTGTGCTGGTCAGTATTGTAGTGTTTATTGAACCACAAGGGTGGTAGCCTTCCTGACTAGTGTCCTGTCACAAGACATGTAGGAAGGCTACATTGATCAATAACTGTAACAGGTGTCTACATCAACCTGTTACAGTGAGGACAGAAAGCTAAGACAAATCAGATCTCTACAAACTATTAGAAAATTGCATACATCCAAACTTCATCCAACAAATGATGCTCAAAACTACTTTGAGCTTGCAACAGTAGGAAAAATAATAATAAAAACAATTGTCATGAAAGGGCATTATTGATGTTGATGTCATTACTTAGATAATTAGAAACCCCAGGTCAATCATTATTTTATACACAGAACCCATGTCAAAATTCTTGTTTGTTTTTTCGCAGACCTCAAAATGAGGCTCGGTTTGGACCAGAAGACATGGTCAAATTTGGGTCATGTCAGTAAAAAATTTGAAAACCATTTTAAGCCTTTCGTTTAGATTGTGCAAATAGCTTAGTGTAGTTCAGGAGAACTTTACAAAAAACTTTGTTTATATTAAAATTTCAAAATATAATTTGCTATCCCAAAGTCTCCTGATGGGGCCAATACACAGGGCACTCCCATGCAATGGCCAGACCACACAACAGATCTGATCCCTCCAACCACAGTTCTAGTTTCAGAAGAACCAATCAGAGCAGTGCTGACTCTACACTGAAACCTCTGAAACCCTATAAAGAGACCAGCATGTCAAACAAAACACTCTTCAATCTCCTGATGATGTCGAAACATAGAGACCAATTAAGAACTCATTCTGCGGCAATAAAGTTTAATCATTAAGAAGTCTTTCCCTTTGGTTCACTTAGTGAAAGTAGTAGTCTCGGCCAATTTCCTACCCCTGTTCAGGTAGTAGTTAGGACAGTTCTTTTCAGAGCTAAGTAGTCTCATGAATTCCGGAATCTACTCCCCGGCAGCAGAACAAATCTACACAGCAATATGGTTTTACCGCAAATTAAATATACATTAATTTGACACCTGATGAAGTTCGAAGGTTATGTGAGCTAAGAAAGTGTGAACTTGTTGATGGACTTAAAAAAAAAAATAAATTACAAACTGGGCGAACTACATTGTCTTTTATTCAGAGTATCATAATTAATTGATTACTAAATTTCACTTGTTTTTCAGGCTTTGAAAACTGTCCAGCGTTTGTACATGTACATGGGTAGTAACCCTTACACCAGTGGCTACTGTCTTTCCTGGCTTTCCATTTTGGAGGTCAAATTGCACATCCAAATGATGTAATACGTAAACACTGCGTTGCCTAAATGCGCAATATACTGTGTAACACACAGGGACATTGACTCCGGAATAGCTAAGGCAAGATTAGATCATAGAGCTGAATTTTGAAACATTGATCTAAACAGATTCAGTTACCAAGTATCAGTTTGCAAGGGGCAAACCACACAGTGTTCTTGTACCAAGTATCAGTGAACCAGTTCTATAGGGGCAAACCACACAGTGTTCTTTGGTAGTATCGGTTTGCAAGGAACCAGTTCTAAAAAGGGCAAACCACACAGTGTTCTTTGGTTAGCTGTCTTGTTCAGCAGAAAATTGTGTGTATACTTACCAGCTCAACAGTTCAATTGATGAAATTTGCCAGCACTTCAACTTAAAAGATTCAACATGCGACCAAACAACAGTGATTCAGTAGGATTTTAAACTTTGCCTTAACACGTTGACTGCCGCCTACGAGTATATTCGTAGTAACAGGTGTAACGGATTCTGCCACTACGAGTATACTCGTAGAGAATGAAAGGTTTTTGTATTTTAAATTGAATACACTGGCATCACCGAAAAAGCAACAAATATGCTTCTGGCAGTGGTGAGGACATACATCCTCAGAATTTGTATGTTCAAATTTTTTTTTTATAGTGTTTTTGCTGTTAGAAATTAAACCAAAAATTGACAAAATTTGAGACGTTGTTTCACCCTGGTGTACTTTATTTTCAATCAAGAGTGAAGAAGAACTTATCATAATGCCAATATTCTTTTGCATTTTGATTTGTGGTTTTTCATAAAAGTTTGATCACACTGGTATATCCAGCAGGGGAGGGAAGAGGGGAGGCAGGAAGGCAACTTGCCTTGTCTCTTGCACATTTTGCTTCTTTTTCTTCAGAAAATGGAAGTGCCAAGTGAAGCGAAAAAACAGAAAGAACAAAATTGTTCCTATTTCTTGATAGGTCTGATTGTTCTCATAGTTCCATGTGATTGTTCTGATTTTCTAAAGGTACAGTTTCTTCAGTAGGCCTACAGTTTATTGGTGCACATGGTATTCCTTGAAGCATCTTTCCACACAGAGAGGTGGCTTGTCCGGACAGACATCGCATATGTAGCGGGTTTCCCGTCTTTTGCCAGCTCTTGTGCAAATGCGGCATGGTTTGGTTGGCCTCTCTTTCTTCTCCGTGGGT
>CM021539.1:12699911-12725370 GCA_010994315.2 Pisaster ochraceus | reverse complement strand
CACTTGGCAAATGGGAGCGCCCTACGAATCTATGACTGGCAGTCAACGTGTTAATGATGCAATCTAGTATTAAAACTGGTGGTAATAATATGAACATAAATATCTTTTACATTATGTGGTGGTTTTGAAAAGAACTGGTGGTTTGCTGTGATTGTCCTCAGGAGAAAGCTAGGTATTGATTAAGTTAGGTATTTCAAGAAATCCTTGGTGTTTTGTTTTTTTCATTTCTTGAAATTTCCTTGAAATAACAATTGCCCTCCTTTGTCTGATGGACAGTGTGACAGCACAATCAGAACTGAATATTTATTTGGCTTTGCTATTTCCCTTTCAAAAGTTCAATTTATTTGTAATGTATATGTGTATTTTCTTGTCAGGTATTTGTTAGTAAAGATTTTGCAATGAGCCACGGTTGCAAAAATGGAGAAGACTGTGTTCAGATGTTTTCTAAGAAAATACAACAAGGGTACGTTGCATTTCTTAAAATAAACCACAATCTTTAGTCGGTGCATTTTTTTGAAGGGGCACAGCATTTGCCAGAACAAAAGACTACCAAGTTTAGGCTCAATTTGACTCTAGCGTTTCTTGTAATTAAATAAACACAATGAGCAGTGTGGAATGTTGGATTGGAAAATGAATGAAGACTTTGAACAATGTTTGAATTCAACCAATATTGATGCCAAACTGATGTGTCCTTATTGAAGGGGTAGAGACATAATGCGTTTGACACCTACATCATTGTGTTCTTTTTTATTAAATAGAGGACAGGTTGTCTGTGCTTGGGGTGAGCTAGGAGCTTGGGCTATTGATGAAGCAAATGGTACAGCTATTCACTCACCTGCCTACCCGCCATCTATAATCAAAGATACACTTGGTGCAGGAGACACATTTAATGCTGGAGTCATTAATTATCTTTCTCAGGGTAGAAGTTTACTAGATGCTATCACACATGGTTGCAAAGTGGCTGGATTTAAGATAGGAAACCAAGGTTTTAAGATCCAGCATTTTACCCCCTCATAAAAACAATCAGCGGTCAACGCGCTGCAGTGATATTAAAGCCTTAAGTATTTCCATTTTTTTTCTGGTACTATGTTTACATTAATTTATGAATCATTAATTTATATTAATTTATACATTTTTTTTTTTTAATTTGTAATTTTTTAGTACTTTTAATTACTTGCTGTTACCTGGATTCTTTATCCATTGACTAGTCACCAAAGGTTCTTAAAAGGTAAAATTGTAATGATTTAGTCATTCTGTAACAGGCTGAAAGTGAAGGAAACTTTTACCAGCTTTACATTTTTTTAACATTGCAAGGAGAATTCTTACCTTTCAAAACTCAGTCTGTTGTAAAGTACAAAAGTATCAAGATATCAGTAATGCCTTTCAGAATTCCAAATAAATATGCATTATTTTGCAAATGGTATTGCCATTTCATTTTCACTACCTTTCAGCTGATAAACTGTAAGAAAAGGCCGATATTACGAATGTGAAATGTTGTAGAACATGTAATACTAGAAATATGCAAACTAAGTGTCATGGAAGAGTCGAATATAGTACCAAGTAAGAGTGGTTATTGTGGAGTCACCTATACTAATATAGGGAATAGAAACTTTAGAGAGTTGTTGATGTGAACCAAGTATGATGAAACTCTGTTTTGTTCATTTAATTTAAGGAAATTTTCTTGCACCCAAATGCCAATTTCACTAACACATGTTTCAATACGACTGATGCTCTCATAAAAAAAAATTGGGAAGGTTTAAAAGAAATATAACTGAGTGGCATCAGCATATACATGATAGTTAAGTTTGTGTTTCATGGTGAGGTTATGAACTGGGTAGGTATACACTGTGAACTACAGCAGTCCAAAAACTGACCCTTGAGGGACAAAAAAATCATGAACAACCGGGCCCAATGTTATGGCTCTGCTTACTGTAAGCCCAAAGAATTGGCACTTATGAAAGCAGGGAATGCTTTGCTCACGTCAAGCGTATTTTACTCATATCAGGTAGTCTCTCAAAAGCCGCACTTAAATCAAGCAAATTCAGGGCACATAGCACATAAAATTTTGCACCCGCAAAAGTGACGATTCAGTGCTATGCCTAGACTTGTATGCAGATTGAAATTATCAGCAAGGCCAAAGTCAGAGATACAATCAGTATTGGATCTGGAGGTAACAATGCCAATAAACTTCAAATTAGCCACCGGTCTGTAGTTAGACAAAGTCTCTATAGCTAAACCTGGCTTCTTGATTAGGGGATGAATGTAAGCTGTCTTATTAAAACTGTCTGGAAAAATAC
This sequence comes from Pisaster ochraceus, assembly GCA_010994315.2. Lineage (NCBI taxonomy): Eukaryota > Metazoa > Echinodermata > Asteroidea > Forcipulatida > Asteriidae > Pisaster > Pisaster ochraceus. Next base: position 12,723,073 of record CM021539.1, on the reverse strand, counting down.
CTTGCTCAAAAGACTTGTTCGCAATAGTAGTTATAAGAGGTGCTACAACATCAATACACCTTTTTAACAGAATTGTAAGTACAGGGTCCAGTTTACATGATTTAGAAGGAGAACTCCTTATTAATTTTATGATCTCAAACACAGTAGTATGTTCAAACGCAGAAATATTTGATACATGTACATGCTCAGGTAAATGGTTAATACGACGAATTTTAACAATTTTGTTGCTGAAACAGTGAGAAAAACTATCTGCCAAAACCGCATCTGATACACTACTAGGTAATACAGGTTTTTTGTTTGTTTGATGCAATAACCCATTAACGACTCTAAATAGCTTCTTTTGATCTCCAGAACATTCAATGATTTGAGAGGAGTCATAATTAATCTTGGCTTCATTAATTAATTCATTAACCTTGTGTCTATGATAACAATACAACAATCAATCTCTAGTCTTGAGTGCCTCCGTTTCTCTCATGAACCTTACGCAGTTTTCTAGCCGTCTGTATAGCAACATTAAACCAAGGACTATGAGGTCTTAAACGAACAGATCTAATGGGAGATGGTGCGTGGTTTATTCAAAAGGCTACCAAGGATGACCACATAATTTTGCACACAAGAGTCAAGATTGGTGGAAGTCATATCAAGAGTAACACAACCAGATCATTGTGTAACTTTAGGGGGCTGTGGTTTCTGAAGTGATAATCGAGACATAACAGCAAAGTGTTCAGATAACCCAGGATGAAGATAAATACCAGAAACAAGTGTTGTATTTTCACGAGTTATTTCATGTGTGTTGACTTTGAGACATGCTGATGAAGACCATAGGATAGTAATATGGTCTTAAACCAGGTGGCATTGTTATCTTTCAAATTATCCATATGAGTATTAAAATCACCAACAAAAACAATCTCAGATGGAAAAATAGATAGTTGTTAATCATGCTTTCAAAATCCTGAAGAAAAAGTCAAAAAGTCACATTCAGCATACTCGGGGGACAGTACGTCTCGTCAATACGAGACGGATTGTTTTGGAATTGTATGTGATCTCTACATGAATAGACTCAAATGAAGAGTAAACTGTCATGTCACATTGAAGCACAAATGAAAACGAATTCCAACCCCTCCATAAGCCCTTATTAATCTTGGAGAATGGAGAAACGAGTAACCATTTGGCAGGATAGCTTTACTTGACAGGTCATCAGTTAGTTTTAGCCATGTTTCACTAATGGCAACAATGTCTAAATTGTTACTCAGAACAAAATCAATTAACCCGTCCACTTTATTTGCCACTGGTCGAGCATTAAGGACACATAAGTTGAACAGAGATTCATCACAAGGAGATATAGACTTTAAATTCCCAAAACAAACCCCATGTTTTGTTTCTTTGAGCTTTAGATTTTGAGAAATTATGCTAACTGACGAGAACAGTAATTTTGTGGGTAGTTTCAAAGAGGATTGTTTGATGCTCAATTCTCACAAACCAGACTAGGCAGATGTATACGGTGTCTAGATCGGCAGTTGATGTTGATAAAGTTCTGTAGAAGTATATGTATGCACAGGCGTGAGTAGTGGGTTGGATAAAATAGTAGACTCTTCACAGGTGTGATCAGAGACAAGCAGAACAGCTGTGTAATTGTGTTCTGGGCCAGGATTTGGGATTAATATCCCCTGCCAGAAGTACAAGTATTAACCATGGGAACTGATACAGGTTCCTAGAAATCATTGATGTCTAAATTTTTGCATTCCACCATGGTGTAGAATTACAGTGGGCCCTTCCAGCACAGGTACCAGCAGCTGATAACCAGGTTGATAAATAAGCTCATTGGAAAGAAGCAGGGCAAAGAGTACTACATGCAGGGCTGCTGTTGTCCAAGGTCAGCAGACTTACTTCCAGAAGGTCTATGTCATTAGCAATATGATTGGTGAGGCTGTGTGACCAGGTCAGTGATCCAAGAACAGAGGTTGTGGACGGTTGTAAAAGTCCATGAGCAAGGTCCAGAAGATAATTTGAAAGTATTCAAAACCGTTGACACCGATATTTCAAACAAAACACACTAAAAAATGTCCAGTGGAATCCTCACTAGCAACTCTTCAACTAGTAAAGTATTGGTAATGAAGAGACAATTGAAACAAACAAATATTCAAAAAATTAACAAGTCGGGTGGAGATGCTGCCATCCAGTGGGTCGCCAATGCTTAAGGTATGTGCTGACCAGTTAGCAAGCCCTTTTCAATCAATTATCATTGCTCCAAGCTTCCATTGATAGTGTGGACTGCAATTGTCCCAATTACTAAAATGCGCAATTTCAAGGAAATGAATGACAACCAGCTGAATTTTGTGCCAAATCAAAGTATATTAAATTGCAACAACGTATATTTTTTCTGCGCAAGCTCAATTCTTTTTGTCAACAAAACGATCTGGCAATTGTTCTACAATTTTTTTGTACATAGTATTCTCACATTTTGTCTTGTTTGTGTATTTGGAATATGAGGCTCAAGGATAGAATTAAGTTAAAAAGAATAGTCAAGCAAGCAAGTAAAGTAATTGGTCTTCAACAAGAGTCTCCGGAGGCATTACTACTCTACTACTACTCCTTACTACTTTAAGCTGTACTAGAATTCTTTCTGTCAGTGACCACCCACTACATGCCAAGTTCCAGACCAACTCCAGAAGTATATGTTTTTTGGCAAAAAGGGATCACAGCCATACGGCAGCTATCAAATGGTACTATGAGCAGTTGGAGCGTTGAGTTGTCGTGTGGCTGAATTTGGTCCTAATTAACAAATTGTCTTCTTGCTGTTTTATGTAAGGATTTTACTAACTGTGTATGTGATGTAAACTAATTATATATATATTTTAATTGAGCGCAATTTTTAAAACTTGTATCCTTTCATTACTGATTGTTTGTATTGTATTTATATACAGTTAAGCCTTTGTCAAGGCCATTTTAATTTCCCCAGTGAGGGATAACAAAGTTGTATCTGTCTATCTATCTACTATCTATCTATCTATCTATGCAGGAGTACTTATGCTGGTTTGTTGGAACTTGGCGCTGTTTCCAAAATGTTTGTTTCTGTTTTTGTGTCTTGGGTTCGTCACCGGCTGAGGGCTTGAAACTTGTGATGGTTTAAAGACGTGTGTTCCGTCTGTATCATCTATGCTGGTGTCCGACAGGACATCCAATGAGTTGTTGTTGGTAAACACTGTCACTGTTGTTTGAAAAGTAAGGGTCTAGTGCAGAAATATGAATCAATGTCCGCTGAGCTACCATTGATTGATTATCCCTTGGTCCACACCAAGTGAAGAATATGGCACATGTAGTATGGATAAATACAAGATGAATACAAAAACAAAAAAGAATTCTACCGTATATCAGTGGTTCATATGTAGTTCAATTGTGATGTTGGAGAATTTGCATCCAAAGAAGTAAGCCAAGATTGATGTAAAAAACTACACAAACATGGCGCCGGCACAAACAAGCCAATCACAAGGTAACAATTTCCATTAATTAACTCTACAGACAAGGCCTTGTAAAAACAGAAAGAAATTGAACTAGGTAAAACTTACAAACCTTAAAAAAGGACAGAAAATGTTAGACGGGCTAAATACATCAAATTAGTACATCTAGCCCAGCAAAGTGAGTTTTAACAAGACCTTTCTGGTAAAAACGGACTCATTCCGGTTTAGGATCAATTCTAATTTTGAACCTTCCCAACCATAAGTGGAATCTCTGCATGTTTAAACCATGTGAATTGTAATTGATTGGTTTCCAAATTGATTCAGGTCTGTTTATTAAAAGGCCCTTCATGTTACTGTACTTGGGTTTCCCTTAGGTAATAAGCTGCAACTCAAAGAACACAAAAAGTGACACTTTCACACAAATAATGATTTCAAACATTTTTTAATAAATATTCTGTGAATGTTATACAATCATCTGTATCTCAGCAGAATAACAGGGCAAAATCAAAAGCAGCACTGCACTAAACCCTCTCAACATTGTAAAACCCAATTAACTTCTACACCTTAAAACATGTTTTTTTTTTATCTACAAGATTGTCAGCAAGGTGTACATAATCTGCACAAGTCACTCACTTATTTGAACTTTGGGACTCATTAAAAAGCACAAATTTGATTCCTGCAATAAGATTTGTAAGTATGTGGGACCAATAAACAGGTTAAAAAAGTTTGTTGAATTTGTGTGTGATCTATCCTAGTACTGTGATTGTATTGTGACTGCAATGTGCAGAGACTTGATTGGTTTTGAATGTTAATTTTGTCCAATGAAGGACTCACTAACTGGTACATGTGCATTTTATACAAAAAACAGGATCTAAGCAATAACGTTTGTGCAATGTTTAACAATAGTAACCATACTATAGATTTGCATTTTTATTCTCAGTTGTCGATTCTCACTGTCGTTGATTGTTACCATGGTATTTTTGTATGTCTTTTTATATGTGTTTGACCTTTGGTCGCCATGGGAGAATTTTAAAGAATAAACCAGCAATGAATGAATGATTGAATAAATGAAAAGTATAGACCAAGATTCTGTCCTCTTATACAGCTAATTGTGTAGACGTTTCTTATGAATCAACTTCCTTCATGAATCAATTAACCTCATGGGGACACACACCCAGAGACAAAACACCCTATGACACCAGCCAGTTGGCCAAATGGGCATGTCACAGGGTATAACAATGACAGGCTTGATGGCTGGATAAATTTCATTATTGATCACATGTCACACGTATTTATACGATTTTGATCTTTTCCAAGTCTTTCATTCATGTAAGGGTGAATTACGAAACATGTAGTAAAATAGGGGTGCTTTAGTTATATTCCAGCACCCTCATCCAAACAGTTGGGGTGTTGCAGCACCCACAGCATGGGCCTGAGGGTATGCCAGCAGACAAGGGGGTGCTTTGAAAAAGTGGGAATTGGCAATAACCTAGTCACCAATGCAGTTGAAGCTTGAAAGTGTCATGACAGTTAAGGGCAAACACTGTTAGTTTGTGTCTAGATCTTGATTGTCTAGTTGTTTTCAAAACAAGTGAACTCAAAATTGAATGTGGAAGCAACAAATAATGGTCTGTATCTAAAAAAAAACACCTATAAATTTGTCTACATACAAGGATGCAGACAAAATGGCCACATGTGTGATAAGCATCTAAGCAAATAATTTATAAAGCAATGTTAATGTTCATGTATTCATGCAACATGAAACATTTACACAGCAAGACTCCTTACATATGATGTGATGAGGTCCACAGAGGTCCAAAAGTGTCAATCATTTCCTGACTATTGTTTTCATCATTAGCAGGCTAGTATGAAAGCTCTACACCTTATACAGCCGATCATTTCAGAACATTCACAGGAAGAATTATATTAAGTATTTCTTGCAAGTGGTGAAACATAAATCTTTCAAAAGGCCATTCCTTTTTTAAATGAAATAGTTTGCTTTTCTTGTAAAAATTAACTGTGCATACAAAAGTTTCATGCAGAAGTGAAATTACCACAAAGGAAATCTATCAACTTTATTGCTCCCCAACTAAACAATGCTTTCAATTATTTTCAATAGGTTTAACCAATGCTGTCAATTATATTTCAGTACAAGTAGGTTTAACCAATGCTGTCAATTATTTTTAATAAGTTTAAAGATCAACTTGAACGAAACCAATAAAACAAATTTGACCATTCATATTTTATTATTATGATTTTAGTTATTATTTGGACGTAAGTTTGAGGTTTTATGCACTGCAACTTTGCTGAAATTTGATTGAAAAAAAACTAGCCCCCTTTTTTTCAATTTCTGAACTAGTGTTTTTTATCGTCGTTGACGGTGCCCTTGTATGTTCGGAACCAAAACGTCATACTGCGGACTGGTGAAGATTGTTTATATTTGCTCTACTGATGGTTTCTTTGGATTGTTTCCTATTTCTTCAATTTCTGTTTTTCCAATAACATGTGTAAGTTTGTATCATGCCAAGCAAATGTGCTGTAGGTGGATTCAAGAAACAGCAAAAGGAGTCCCAAGTTTATTTGTTTCTTTCATTTTCCGAGGAAGGATTTCAAGTCGTCAAAATGGTCCTTAAATTAGGAAATTACAGTGTGGGGAGCTGGTCTTCACTGCACGGTAATGACCGGGTTGGTGACTGGCCGCTGTTAATGGACTGAGTCAAAGGTCCACTAACAGTTGCCAGTCACCAACCAAGGTCATTACCACGCAGTTGATGACTGGCTCCATTGTCTGCACGTTTCTTGCTCTCAAATCAATTCTCTAGAAATCATTTTGAATGCTCAACATGATTTATTTTATGCGTTCGGAAGAAATTATTGCCAAAGCTCAAAATAAAATATTGCAAAATTGATCTGTGCTGTCGAAATCATTTCTCTCAAAATAATTTTGAACGCTCCAAATCATACATTTTATTACTCTGCGAACGTTGGCAAATGCCCCTTCGAGTTTCGTCCTGTCCATTTTCTCGAGAACTCCCCTGGTCACTTGAGCTGATATTACTCCCATCAAAAATGCTTGACGGAAAAAACTCTTCTTCATCAACGCAATATTCCCACACCAAACTGCCGCTTTGCGACATTTTGATCTGCTTACTTTCGTTTCAGAGATTTCTTTTTTGCATACCTAATACACGTTTGTGTGGGGTTAAAAAAAAACCAAGTTCGCAGTGTGACGTCACAGATTTGTTTTGATTCCTAGGCGCTTAAGGGCTTTTCGTGAAACTCTCCCCAGCGTAACACTGATCAAAATGTTTTGTTTTTTAAACATTTTGACACAATTTTGACTGAGTTCCACTCATTTTTATGTAATCATTACGCACTCATTTACCTTTAAAAAAAAAAAAAAAAATAAATCCAATAATGTTAATTTTGTTTAAGTTGATCTTTAACCAATGCTGTCAATTATTTTCATAATAAATTCTCATAATAAATTCTCTCTTTTAAAGACATCTTAGAAAATGCTGAGTAACAGTTCTTTTGGGGAAAATGCTGCAGATTCCTTGGAAAGTAAAGATCCTGCTTTTAACTATTTTAATCCCACGATGATTAAGGTGACAGCAGACTTTATGTCCAATTCTTTTATTCTATGAAATATGTAAATACAAAATCTAAACAATAGTCTGCTGCCACTAAGTATCTCCAAGGTTTCTGCAACACCCTGTTAATGCTGAAACTATTCTCACTCTGTAATGGAAACCAGGAAGAGCAATCAAATTCCTGGGAGTAAAACTATGGACCCTGTCTTTAAAACTCTGAGCACTTGGAGGAAATCTTCTCGTTATATCACTAGATAGTAGCATATGTCATGCTGTGGCTTAGAGCATAATAACATAAATATTACCTTTATTGTCATATGATAGAAAACTCTTAATAAGGTTTCATTTCAATAAATTTTGAAGGGCCAAGACAAAGTACCGTTTATAATTTTGTTGTAAAAACAATTTCAGTGATACTATTAAATTATTGATTTAAAACTGAATAAAGTACTGTGAAATTTTGATTGGAGTAATACAATAAAAAAGAGTGAGAGACCTGAAAGAGTCCTACATTGTTGTCATGCCCAATAGTAACATTTGTTGTCAATTTCCTAACCCCATCCATCTTTGTACTCCTCTAATGTGTGTGAGCTTAACAAGTACATTGCCATCATAACCTCAAGCAAATGACTCCTATTCATATCAACACATCCAAACTGGCTGGAAAGTAACTCTTCACAAAGTAAATAATAGTTAGTACCATTATTTTTTGCTAAAAGGAAAATGACAATAGCAACTATATGAAAAGGTCTATACACGTGTGCCTAATTTCATGAAGCTATTCCAGGCCAATTTGCTGAAGCTCACCTTTCAACACTGACTGAGGTTCTGTTAAAATCCCCTACAAATTTGACTAACAGAAAGTTTTAAAATTTTAAAACCAAAACAAACAACTTGTCCAGAAATATTCTGTACTGACAAAGGGAGTGATGAGGAGAGACTGCCCTCTTTGAAGGTGTTAGAAGAGGATTGAGGAATGTAAAAAGTGCTCAAATCTTGGTCAAAGTTTGACATTGTTGCATTTGGATTTGTGCAAATATCTAGTACTTGAGAGAGGCCATTCACATTTCCACTAAATGATTGAGTGAGACTCCTGTCATGTAAGCTGCTTCTTGATATGGTATCCAGCAGTGTCTAGTGGCTTCAATATAGCCCCAGTCATAGCTAATGTTTCCACTCAAACTTTGAAAACAGAATTGAAAAAAATACTTTCAAGTAGACAGTTCACTTAAGTAGCTCCAACCTAATTAATTGTTTTTAATGAAATTGTTCTGCCTTGTTTAATTGAACATACTTCAAGACTCCCTTAAACCAAATTATTGTCATACATAAAAGTACTTATTGGCACAAAATAATACACTAATATTGGATGCATATGAGTGCATTGTCGCACAATGTCATTGGGTGAAATCTGAACTATTCCATTGCATGACGCGAAGCCAAGTTAAATGGAAAAGCCAGATATCACTGAGTGATTAGATTTTGCAACAATGCCAAAGGAAATGCATTCCATATTTGTTTTATATAACTCACACAAAGATCCTTGTCATTTGAAATATCCACCTCACACGCTGATTCTGAAAGACCTTTTGCAACATGGATGACTCTATGTCAACATCAACCTTGTCCCCAGGGTAGCATGACTTTGCCGTGTCTGGACAAACATGTAGGGACTGATTATTTTGGGAACAACACTGCAAAGCATCCCATTATTATCCATATTGGACTCCAGTGTGTGGAGCACTGGGACAGTAAGCCCATGGCAAAATAATGGATGACATGTGACACCTTTTCCATCAGTCAAATGACAAGAATCTCTGTGTGTGATATATAATATAAAATATATAAAATATCACATTATAATCCACATGATTCCCTCTTCACCATAATCACATCTCCCTAAATAAAGCAATGCACCAATCGCCTTCATAAAATTTCAATGGCAGTACAAAATGGGTGCAACCATTATGTATCACAGGTAGAAGATATATACATTTTCTTATTTACATAAAACTTTGTACAGGTTGTATCATAATTATTTTCATATAGGCATATAAATCACACTTAATTTTAAACACCAAAGAAAGAATGAGTCGACAGAGGAAATCTTGGTATCACTGAGTGATAGTACAATGGAAACAGTAACACTATATAAACAATAAAAACATTTTTGTTTCAAAATGTAAATCTTTTACCTTCCACAAGTCCTATAATTTATCTTAATTTGAGATAAGTGTTCAGACACAACTAAAACACACCAAACCTTGTTTTTGTCAGACAAGAAGGTGATTTTGATCACCTTAATCCTTAAAGGTGATGGCACAAGATTATGGAAGAGCACATTCATTCAAACAGTTTAGATTTGATGAAACTAACCAGTCAACATTTCATTCACATAACATTGCCATTTTCAAGTGATAAACAATTTGATGTTACAGTGCAGAGAAATTGATTAAAATGGAATTACAACAAAGAATGCTGACAAGGAAGATTAGGCTTAATTTTCAGGTAATCAGCAAAAGTATTGGATGATTTTAAGTACTGAAGTTATTGACACTAAGAATTAAAAAAAATCCCTTGAGAAATGGCCATTGTATTTATTTGGTGGTTTATGTAACATTTGGCAATGAAAGACCGTGTCAAAAACAAATACTGAAGATCTTTTAATTGATCTCATTATTATTGCAACAAAGTTGTGATCAAGTTTCAGTTTCAGCCTCCTGCACAAAACCCTCAATGCATGGTAAGATACATAAAAAGCCCCCCTCCAAAAAAAAGGGGGGGGAGGAGGGGGAAAAAGAAAAGAAAAAAAAAGAGAAAAAAAGAAGGAAAGAACACTTATGTCTTTGGTTCTTACATGTTGGAATGCAGTCAATTTAGCTTGAGAACTGACGTCAACCAGTTTGAAAAAGGGGGGGGGGGAGAGATACAAACAAAAATAAAAAGGGCAGCAGACAAATTTGTGTAAAACAGGTACATGATCATTATGCAAATAGGTCTACTATGTTTACAATGGTCTGCACAACTTATCTTGCAGAAATCAATTGAGTACGATCAAACCAATTTTAAATAAACAATATGAAAAGTTTGGAGAAAAAAAACCCCACACAAAACAAACAAACAAACTCAAAAGTTATGGATCCTAAACAAAATTACTACAATATCAATAATCTAACAATATTTCTTTTTATGATTTTTTGCTGATACACTTCAAGCCATTCTTATTTAGACAATGAGAAGTTACCAGTGACGAGAAAACCCAAGTTTACATGAAACAAGAATTTAACTTTATCTTTCCGCCCATGAGAAACAGAAACTGTGTCATTTGCCTAAATTAATTAATCAATACTTTAAATTACTCAAATGATATCAAAACAGTTTGGAAAAGAAAATTCTTGTACACAAAATGTTCCTTCAATTTTCACAGGTTTTCAAAAGCTCTGTTACATCCTCCCCATTGGACACATTTTGATATCATAGTTTGTTACTGTACGATACTAGTGGTTACCGACTGGTGGACCAGGACAATCCTGGTACTTATTGTTTTGTATTGTTACACAACTAATTCTCTTTACACTTCAAACAGTAGCAAGAGCTTAGACTTTTAAGCTTGAGGGTTATATTAAATGGGTTCAATGTTCTTGCAGTCTCCTTAATGCACCAAAGTAACTAATCCCCGATGCAAATATTACATCTATTTAATCGGGTTTGAAAGCAATCCTCATATCTCCAGTGAGAATACAGAGTTATTGCTTGCAGAGTAAATCAGAGTCAAGTACTGCAGAGTCAAGTATTGCAAAGTAAAGCAGAATAAAGCAAAGCAAAATGTTGCAAAGAAAAGCAGAGTAAGATATTGCAGAGTAAAGCAGAGTTAAGTACTGCAGAGTACAGCAGATTACAGCAGAGTAAAGCAGAGTTAAGTACTGCAGAGTACAGCAGATTACAGCAGAGTAAAGCAGAGTTAAGTACTGCAGCAGATGACAGCAGAGTAAAGCAGAGTGGAGTCAAGCAGAGTCAAGCAGAGTCAAGTACTGCAAAGTAAAGTTAACAAGTTTGGAACCTTCTTTATTATAATTTCTTGTTATCAAGTGTCTTTAATAATACACTTTGGAGTGATCTCCAAAACAAACAACTTCAAAACAGACAGTACTAGTCTCTCTAATCTTCATCTTTTTGTGCTTTTATTCTGGCTGGTTGCCTTGCGGCCTCCGTGTCGCTTAGCATCACCTGAACTGATAACATTCTTACCTTCCTGTCTTAAACTAGACTTGCGTTTGGTATACTGCTGCTCGTCACTACAGGAATCTACCGTGGTTGGACACAGGCGATCAGGTCTTACAAATATACCATGCTTGGGTTTACAGGTAAAATAGCGCACACCTTGAACACAGCCATTGTGCTTGCCTGGGTGAAATAATAGCAAAGGAGGATGTTGTTTGAATTTACTTGAGTGGTTTCAGAATGTTAAAAGCAATATACAAATGTTGAAAGCATACGAGTACAATATAGCATAATATAATCATGAAGTGAAATCTGGACTGTTCAGATTTCAACGCATGATTACATTCTGCTACATTGTACAAATAAAAGGCACCCAGTATTTGTTTTATATACCTCACACATAGATCCTTGTCATTTGATATTTTATGTTTAATTCATACTTATTTTCAACAATAAATAATACAAAGTTTTGAACAATTGGCTAAAGTGTATTCGGCGTTCATAGCCATACGTGTGTTGGCACACAGGCTTACATGTGCGCATTAATAAAGTGTACCACAATCAATACATATGGTACTCAATATTAAATCTATTAGTCTGCACAAAGTGCAGCTGCAAAGTCCTACACTAATAAATAAGCTGTAGTGTCCTACACTAATCAATATAGGACTCCTATAACAAATTTTGGAGTATTGGAGCAGTATATATTGGCAGAATATAGTATGACACGAGACTTGTGTCCACCAATCAAATGACAAGATCTATGTGTGTGGTATTTAACTTACAAATATTGGATGCATATGAGTGTATTGTAGCAGAAAAAAGGGTGAAAACTGGGCTATGCCATTTCACAAGGTGATCAAATGGAAAGGCCAGATATCTCCAAGTGATTCTACTCAATATTTGTCATCCTTGTAAATTGTTTTCACAACAAACACAGTATAGATACAGAAACTTGTCAACCCAACACTTGGAAAATTCTAAAAACCCATTCTAAAAAAAATGGAAATATGTTTTGCGCTGTTTACCAACCTTGTCCCCCATGACGTGACCCTGCCTCTTTGGGCCAAACGGCAGGGAACAATTATTTTGAAAACAACATTGCCAAGCATCTAAAGCATTCATATATGCCGAGAATATTGAATTTTGGTGCATCGTGACAGTATACAACATGGCAAAATAAAGGATAACAAACGATGCATGATCCACCAATCAAATGACAAGTAGATAATACCATTAAACTTCAGCTAGTTAGAATCCTCACTTCTGAATGGCCAACAGCAGTTGGATATATGATTGCTTACATATATCTAGTTAGTTTTTTAAATATATTTGTTTGTAATACTTACCACTGGTAGTGTTTAAGGCAACTCCAACCCAAACACCTGGCCGGAATGTTGTAGTTCCAACAAACTTCACCACTCCGTGCCTTGCATTTCCAACCTGAACCTGTTGTCCAAGGGTAAGCCAAGATGGCATCTCGGTACCAGTGCTTTTGTAAGATCCATCATGGCGACTGTCATAGGAACCAAAGCTTACACTGTCATCAAAATCACTGACAGAGGTTGCTGTGCCTCCACAGTCACTGTCTGTCAGAGACAACTGAGACAGAGCATCTTCATCCTGGCTGATGTCAAGCAGAAGCGTAGATGAATCTTGGGGAGACCTTGGTGTTTTCCAAGCCTGAGATCCATTATTGTTGTCAGTGTCTTCAAGTGACATTTCTGTACTGCTATAAAGGGAATTTCTGCAAGCAGCGGACTCTGAATAATCAAGTGTTTTACACTTACTTGGCACATCAATGAGAATAGGCTTGGTGCTTGCAGCTATTTTTGGAAGTAGCTCGCTCAGCGGATTTTCCACATTGTTGTCTTTGATGAGGTTTGAGGTTTGATCCTGATTTTGAACTTGTGTTGAGGTGCCACAAGTGTCTGTAGCTGCAGCAGCCTGGGGGTCCTGATCCATGGGGGACAACAATGGGTGCATTATGCAAGTCTTTGGTGGTGTCAAATGGCATTGATGTTTTGACTTCTGATTTGGAAATGAATGGTTACCACTGGAATTGCTGACTGGCTTAATGCTGGAAAGTTCTTCTGAAGATTTGGAAAGTACTGAGAATTGATCTGTAGCTTTATTGTTGGTATTATGGTGACCTGAAATGTTATCATCATTATGATCCATATCATGGTTTGCATTGTATTGGAGAGATCTGTTTGAGTTGCTGCTAGATAGAGAGACCTTAGAAGTATTTCCTTTGTTTTTAAGAACATCATTTTGTTTGTGCAAAGATCCTCCTAGTTCCTCAAAAACATCTTGACCATCAATACAATCAGTGCTGTACTCAAACATATTAGGCAAAGACTTATGCAGCTCCAACTTCTCAGGGATGAGTAAAGACATCTCTAAGTCCTCTGACACAGTCCTTCGCTTACAGAAAAAACTTTCTAAATTTAATTCCACAGCAGATTCTTTACTGATAAAGGCTCCTGATGCATGCTTTGTGGAGGCATTTGGAGAATCACTAGTGTGGCCATCTTTATGTGTCCCTTGAATTCTTAGCTGTGCAGTGCCATAAAGGTCCAGATTTAGAAACACTGAGTCGTCTGTTATGTCTTTCTTGGACCCATCCTGGGTTTCTTTATGCTGATACTGAACTTGAACAACTGTCTTAGAAGATGAAGATGAGGGGTCTCCTGATGAAGATGAAGATGAGATTCTTCTGCGTGGGGCAGGATGATCCTCTAAAGAATCCAAACGAACAACCCCAAGAGGATCAAACACAGCAACAGTCTCAGAATTGGATCTAGATGAACAGTTTTGTTCAGCGATTGTTACAAAAGAGACAAGATCTGAATTTTCAGATGATTTCTTACTGGATAGTGAATCAACACGATTTCTATAACTTTCAAAGTCCGTTAGAAAAGTCGCCTCTTGACTTCTTGGTGAAAAAATATCCGTCTTCCTTAAGATTTTTGTCGGAGTGGAAGTTTGATAGAATGGGTTCTGCTCTCCACGTGATCCATCCAAAACGTGAAAGCTGTCTGATGAGCCATTTCTGCTCAGTGAAGTCTCACTGCTGATTCTAAGAGGCTCATCCCCGATAGTAAAGTTCTTTGGATTAAATATCTGGGTGGGCTCTTCAAAGGACATTTTGAAGATACCTTCGGCAACATCGGAAGGGTCTTGACTGCTTGGGAGGAGAATTGGCATGGAATGACGCTGATGATGCTTGGCGGAAGACTTGGAAGGATTTTGATTTCCGGGGTAATGAAGGGTGTCTTCTTCTACAGGGTAGAGCTGTGGGACGAAGATTTGACCAATTTATAGCTTCAATTTATAGCTTCATATTTAGAGTAAAAACTAGTTTAATTGTTGATTCAAACTCAATTATAAATGAAACGTTACCAGATGTTGGATGATCATCTGGCACATGGCCATGTACTATTGCTATCCTGTTAGCAAAGTAAGAAACCACCATGCCTGTATACACTGCATGCCTTCAACCGCACAAACTTCTTATCCATGTAGTTTGGCCTCAGAGATAATCAGAATTGTCCAAACAAAGTATGACGTATTGCTTGCCTTTCAGCCATATTTTTCAGGTATTACTAAATAATTATGTCAATTTCAATGAAAAGGATAGCCTTTCTGAATGGTGAAAAAGGGGGATTCAATGTTTAAGATATGCTAGCTTTGGAGTTGGAAGTACCTTAAATCCAGAGTGTGTGGCCAGAAATTTGCTCTTACATGGAGAATCGATTTATTTCTAACAATTTTACCATCTAGAAAGCTGACACCCTATAACACTAGGTTTCCAAATGAGCCCTTTGCAGGTAAAATTGGCTTTGCTCTTTAACAGTTTAAGTCACCCTACAGAGCAATTACGACATTCAAGTTTAAGTGTGTTATGTTATTCAGCGCGCATGCAAACAAATTAGACATCATATAAAGGTACTTGAATGTTTATGAGATTGAATTAGTCGCTTCTTAAAGGTAAGATGTAAGATACAGCAAGGTGAACATTGTCCACCCTGTGTCAGACCCTTCCTGACTAACACTCTGTATCTGTGAGCAGCACAGAGGAGCAGTCCTACCTGGGCTACGAGACCAAGATTTCTACATCTACAGGTTTCAGTCAAAAAGCTTGCCTTGAAGAACCATGTGACTGTAGTTTTAGGAAATATTGCACATTTGACCAAACATGTTTCTTTTCAAAATGGATTTGCGATTGGGTGTTAGGCATCTTGTATACAAGTTTAGGATATTCAAAAACAAAATATACTGGAGAGAAATTAGTTGTTCCTGTTAATCACAAAAATTTCACATGGAAAATACACATGCATACCTCAAACACTTTTTTCAAAAATAATTAGGACAAGTGTATACAGCATTTCAAACATAAAACAACTGCATTCACAATTAAATATATCAATGGGAAAAAAGAAGAAAAAAGCAAAGTGTAAAATAGATAAAAATAGAGAGAAAAATTGTCAAACAATTTTCACAACATACCATGGAGACAAAAGAGAAGGGAGGTAGAGACTACATGTACAAGCTTCGCCGTGCCTGGTGGTGGTTATGTGGCCAAAATAAAAATAATAAGGTGTTAGTTGGATGAAAGGATTAGCGTCAATCAGCCTTTAGGGGTCATCCAAGACATGCTGAGCCTTAATGACATTTGTACAGTTTTGTTGCTATCTTCCTAGTGGAATTAGACAATCATTGTCCTTCTAACCAACTTGACCCCACAGCCACCCTTTCTTTATGAGACCTCTGTATAATGAGGACTGGACTGAAGTCAAACTGTTTTTTACATTTATTCATATCAATCATCCAGTTTTCATGAAACACATCCCAAAACTGGACTAGAAAATGTCGTCACCATTTGGGCTTATGCTTCCAGAGATACTTGTATTGTGGTTCTGTACTTTTTAAAAAGCTTCCTTTGTTGAATAGCAAGTGGGTTATAACATTTACACTGTTTTTCCTGAACTTAATATAATGTCTTTAAGAATGAGACCCATTTCAACATGTCTCCCATACCTCATAAGGGGTTAATGGTACTGTCAAACCTGAAATAAAGGTCAGCCTCCACCATGAAGTTTCCCCCAAAACTCATTGACCATTGCTGGTGAAATGCACCATCTTTCTTTCATTTACCACTTCACACATCTGATGACATGTATATCTGTTCTGGACTGGCTTATATGGGGGCCGATTTAGTCACCTGCAACAACTTCTAAGTGCCTTCAATTTGTTGCTGGAAATATCCATGGGGACGTTCCATTGTGTAGAGTGCACAGGCTGCACCTACTGAGCTACTACGCTTTGTTTTAACCCATGCAATGAGGGATACCAGGTGTTGGAAAACATACCTGGTAAATATATCCCTTTTCTAGGAGTTACCTGGGTGTTATTGTGCAACCCCATGATTCCAGAACTTTGTCATGTTGTTGTACAAATGTGGCAAACCAGAATGGACAGGCTGCCACCATTGTTTATCATTGTATTCTGCAAAATGGGAGGTAAGTCTGAATGTTCCTAAGATTCCAGCATACCATGGCAGATTATGGATCGTGGTCCACAGCTGAGGTTCTATGAATCATGGTGAGTAACTACTCAATTTTCTCACACAACATCAAACCCGAAGCGAATTATGAGAACTTTTGTTGTCTTTCCTTTCTTTAGTCAGGGTTTTATTCTGACAAATTATTTTCCACAGGAAGACAATTACTCCAGAAGCTCCAAAAGTTGTGAAAAATAATAGTGCGGTGGGTACAAACAATTTTTCAGAATAGCGACCCAAAGTGGTTAAGAGCGTGATAAGGTTTCTACCTTGCAAAAAATAATAGGGAAACCAATATATTAACACCACCTTGTACTTCCACTGTATCAGCTAAGCATTTCTAATATTTGTGCTGAGCAAATTGGTGTGCTTGAAGCCCTTCAGGTTTGACGGTACAAACAGCAGTGGTTTGGTAATGCAACAACTCTACAAATATTGTGCAACAAAAATGCATTACAGAAGCTTTACAGGTGAAGAGTAGACAAGTAATCACTGAGCATTCAACAGACTGTACACACTTTCCATATACTAATCATTCCAACTCTTTCAAATAACACATACAATGCAAACCTATGAAAGTTAAGCTGAACATAATGTTGTTCTTTTATGAGAACAGCATTCACCAGACCCTCTTGCATTGACCTCACAAAGGGCTACTGTCAGTCTAAGGTCATGACAGTCAAAATCAATATCAAAATACAATGTGCATATCACCATGTGGGTGTCACCTACATACAGGGGAATCTGACTAATCTGACCAAGGTGTGTTGTGTGGCTCAATCAAAGGTTGGGAAGTCTTTAGATACAAGAATTTCAGGCAGAAATATCTTAATATCATCCTGTTAAAAACCCATTATATCAACAATGTATGAACTGATAGAATATGTGAAGTCTTATTTCTATTAATTATATTATTTTTCAAAATGTATGTCCTTTTTAGCGCCAGCTTAAAAGAACAAGGCAGCATGCCTAATAAGACAACATAGTAGCAATGATTTATTTCCTACATGTATTTTACTTTTGAGAATTTGGATATGATGCTGAAATCTATTATCAATTATGGCTCAGAAATTACATGGAAGAAAAGTGACAATCAAGCAGAAGTATTTGAAATGAATTGGTTTAAAAAAAAATTGAATGTAAATAGACAAACTTCTAATGATGCTGTTCTGGGTGAACTGGGAAGATTTTCGTCTTTGCATCGAACAATGTTGTAATACTTTTAACTACTGGCTTAAAATAACTGGTCAACCAACAGACTCCATTTTTTATAATGCTTTCCATGAGGACCTTAGCAAGGGAATTGCGAGGAAACGGTCTTTGTTCCTCAAGTTGCAGAATACCTTTGGCTTGGTCAAATGGAATGCACCTTTGAGCTTGTCAGGAATTTGGTGCCAACGTGTACTTTGTGATGCATTTAGAAAAGAATTATGTAATGTCTTTATTTGTTGCTGGTTTGAAAGATTACAAAATGACTCCCGGGGCTCTTCTATCCATAGAAATAAACTTAGGACATATAGCACGTTTAGAAGGAGTTTCGAGATAGAGCCATATTTATGTTGTTTACATAATCCTCAATATCGTCACTATTTCAGACATGTATTTAGCAAGGTTTAGGCGCTCAACACATAAACTACAAGTTGAGGTTGGGAGATATACAGGTGTAGAATTTAAGGATCGTATTTGTCTTCACTGCTTGGAGGATGTTGAAACGGAAATTAACTTCATTTGTTTCTGTCCAATGTTTAATGTATTAAAAAAGAAATTGTATGATACCATTGATACACAGATTTTAGCATCTTATCTAAGAAGGAAAAATGTATAAACGAGTTCTCATGATAAAACCAGTATGAATTGTGCTGCCAAGTACATATTCTCTGCTTTGAAGTTAAAAGAGAACCAAGTATATTTGGATATTTGTTCATGCTAACCTCTCCTACTTTGTAGGACCAAGTTTTGTATAACTTTCTTGTAACCCTTCCCCCAGGGTATGGGGTTTGTTCCATTTTTTGGAATAAAATGAATACAAGTACAATTTAACAAAACCTCTGAGCCCAGTCTCATTGCTTATTTCTACTGCCCAACGTAGGCATTCTCCTGCTACAGTACTTTACAGAATGCTTGATAACAGTATCCACTTTATTGTCTCATCAATATTCCCATTAGTCAACAATACTGTACCATGCCTGTAGAAGCTCAGTCTGGTATTTTGTTTACTATGTCATTTTCAGGCTTCAAAACATTCAACATTCATTAACATAATTAAATAAATATTTCCTGAAACAGATTTTAACTGACGGCATTAATTGTTAACCTCTATGCTCTGTACTCTCTGGTGCCTTTATTTTTCAAATTTAGCAAACAGAGAGGGGGATTATGAAGGGATGGCATGCTGGGGTGGCATGCATGTATATTTACTTTCAAACAAGAACCACATTTGCTGTGTGCCTATAAATTTGAATGTCTTTTTTAATACAAAATTCCTTGTGATATCCATACTCAAATATAAATATCAAAATCCATCAAAAATGATGTTCATATATACTTTTTCGCATCAGGAAAATAAAAGGAAAAAGGAAAAGCAGTCCCTTATTTCACAAGCACGGACTTAATTGGTCTGTAATTTTAAACTGAAACTAATTAATACTGGGACCCTAAGAGTTTGTTTGAACTTAAATTTAGTTTCTCTGAATGAACCAGCTCTTAATAAGCAGCAATTAGATGGTTTCCCAAAACCCATGTTTTAATTAGTTGTCAATTAGTATAAAATGTTCCACTCAACACAACAACAAAGTAACCCAACTGCAATACATTTCAAAAACACTTCACCAAATAACTAAAACAATGGCACAAAACATAACAACTTTCAAATTCTCAGAGATTTTGAGACAATAAAAAAAGAAGAAAAAAAAAGCAAGAAACCTACCCTTCTTCTGCTGGCAGCATCCAGCTCCCTAACTTGTTCCTCACGGACTGGACGCAATGCCTTGACCCCCTTGCCATAAGATGGCTGACGTAGCCCTACTGGGCTGCTCAGATAGACATGAGGGGATATTGTTGAGCTCTGTGTTGGACTGAGACCCAGAAGCTGCTGTTGAGGACTACTACCATAGTTGTAGACATTGTAGAGGTCTGTCTGATAGGCGGTGTAGGGGAAGTAGGTGCTGTTCTCCCCTAGGAGCAGTGAGCGAGGACGTACCGGCTTAGCGGCCATGTACTGCATTGAAGCCCCACCGGACCCTGGGGAAGTGTTGGGGCTTAAGTTACGAAGACTCTCTGAGCGGATTAGCTGTGTAAATTGGGATGAACGAAGGGAAGAAGGGGGAGAAGGGGGAAGGGAAGGGGAAGATTAATAAAAGAAACCATACAAGGGAATCTGAGGATATGGATGATTTGACAGGTTGTCATGCAACATGGTGCAAAGGTAGCATTTGCACAAATCAAATCAACATCAATTAAAACAAAAAAACATAAATGAAATATTGTCAAGCCAAATAAATATATAAATAAAAATATAAATAAAAATTTACAAAAGTACAATATCACAAATCAATAACGACAGAAATAAATGCATGTACATTAATAATAGTTATATGACAATGCATGTAAACAAAATGCAGAATACCAGTTTCACATAGGGTACAAATGCAATCAAAAATGCACATTGGAAAGCACAAAAAAGGTGATTATACAAATGTGTTGCCATGGTGACGGTGAAGTGTTTATCCCCATTGATTGGAATTGTTTGCAAGGGAGGAGAAAGAAAGAAAAGAAGAGACGGAGAGACTGAAATTAGTTGGGTAGGATTTTTCTTCTTTTTCTTTTACCCAAGTGATATTTTTGAAAGACTTCAGTTATCAGGTCACACTAGAAAATACAATGGAATGGGTATTTGTTCATATTAGTCATGAACGCTTTATAATTCCTGTAGAACTCTTTTTTCCCCATTCCAACAGTGTCTTGTGTCCAGACTTAAATATGTGACAAGAGCATGCTCTACAATTTGTAAAAAATATGGTACCATGTGAAATTAAAAAAATTGAAATACACGCTTTTTGCCCAAAATCAATAAATGATTCAAACGATTACAGAGTAGAAGAAATTGACTTCAACTGCTTCTTTTGGTGTGACCTTTGAACGTAAGAAGTAAAACAATTAATTTGTCTTACCTATACTATACTGAACATATTTTCTTGTTGATGCAATTTCATTTTAATTATTTGACCACAACAAAATAATGAGAGACTTCTTTGAGATAAGGTTATTCAGTGAGGCTATGGCTCAGTCGGCAAACAGAAGGCAACCGAGCACAAGAGGATGGCAACAGATGAGAGAAGGGGAAGGAGAAGATAAACAAACTCTGTTACAATGTCCAATCCATGTTATCAGTAAAGCAATGATTGACGTTAAGGTGGGGGAATAGAAAGAAAGAAGATAGGATCAAGTTAATGAAATCATCTTAAGACAGGGAAGGTCATGGTCAATGACTAAATGTTGTTCCAGTTTCATTTCTTCATTAAAAATTGGGAAAATTGAGTTAACAAAACTTCTGCAATAAGCAATACAAATTAATGTGACACTGCTGTATCCCTTGGCAGTTAAAAAAATGATTGGGAAAGCTAGATAAAATCTGTTTATACACTTGACAAAAATGAGTCAAAACTTGTTGTGCCTTCCCTTACAAATCTAATTGGAATTTCTTTTGTTTCACTCTTAAACATCTGACTCATTAAAACAAGCAAAATTTTCCTCCATGCCTAGATTTATCTTGAATCCCATTTCAATGGCTTTGGGCCTTTAACTGATTTAAGTAAATTGGTTAGTTACAAATCTTAACAGGTCAGTTGAGGTTTGATTCCTATTTAAAGGTTTGTCTGTTTTTGTGTTTGTTAAATTTGGATGAGTGTACAGTTGCTTGATACTGTGGGTGCTAAAAGCTAACAACTAATACATCTAAGCTAAGGGTCCACTGCAACACCATTTCTCATGCAATAAAACTCCACAGACTCTACAAGCAATAACTGCTACCTCTCAACTAATGACAGAAATTGATTGTTTCAACAAACACATTGCTAACATTTGGATTTCCTTGAATCATTTGGTTTGATAAGGGAAAGTACAACATCCGTCAAATGCTAAGTTTTCTGAAATTCAACAACTGTTAATCAAAAACTAAGTACAGGAATAATTCAGACTCAAATCTTAATGTTTTTAAATTCTCTTCTTTTTTCACTGTACATTCTTTGTTTGATAGCTTAAGTGAAGCTGTATGATGTAGGTTGTTTTCAAGATTGTTTTACTTTTCTCAGATTGAAGAGCATCTGACTGTTACTTTTACATGTTTATGTAAAGTTATTAGTGTTAATAGCATTTTAGATGAGCCACGTAAATCATGACTGACACTCTTGGTGCCAAATAATCAAATCAGGTGGAGATTGTTAAGAATAATTTTATGAGACAAAGCAACCTTGAAAAAACAAGGTGAGGTGGCACATATTTCTTACAGACCATGTCAGAAACTCATGGGCAAGCCCCTTCTAGTTACGAGTACTGGGTTTTACACAACATACAGGAACTACAGCCTATCCAAAGAGCAAAGCAATTATAGTAAAGTGCCTTGCATAAATGTCTTTAGAATCATTGCAGATACATGACATAGCTGTTATGTCAGCCACTTTAAAGATTAAATCACACAAATGCTTAATGGTGGTTCAAATCATATACATGTACTGCTTGAAATGTACCTTTGTAGTTTGTAACACGTGTAAGGGTTGCCTTGTCAATTGCACTGTAGTATAGTCTACCAGGTCTATTAATAACTGATCTTGGAATAAATATATGGAAATGTCCCATCGACCACACTCATGACATCAAAAGGGTATGTTTGTAGGATTGTGGCAGACAGAACCTCACACTAGTAGCAGTGTCTATGGAATGAAATAAAGGGCATGATGTGATACTTACCCTGAAATCATCATCTAGTCCATCCATGGACCTGCTGGTGTCTATAGATCGAGACATTGCACCCTGGGAAGACACAAACAGAAAATAATACCAATCAAAAGTTTGACCAGTCAACAGGCAGTCTTCCATAACCAATGGAAAAGAGTAAGACTTTGTTTCCCATAAAATGAAAGACAGAAAATAGTGCTCCACTGTTGAAAAATGGGAGAGGATGGTTGGAGAAAAGAAGTGGGAAGTATTTTCAGCTATATTTCACTTTTCAAATGTAATTCTTTAACCGTCTAGCATTCAACCCCCCCGCATCCACTGTTACTCCTGAAACCACCCCAAGTGCCCTGCCTGTTACTCCTGAAACCACCC
>CM021539.1:12650046-12663322 GCA_010994315.2 Pisaster ochraceus | reverse complement strand
GAGTTTGGTGGGATGCTGGTTTGAGTTCAGTAAGAGAGTTTGGTGAAATGCCGGTTTGAGTTCTGGGTCTTAAAGGACTGATGGGTTGATGGAATTGAAGGGACAGCTAGAAGACAGAAGACATGCATGCCCAGGACTATAGTATCAGAGTATGGTGGGAAGGTTGAATTTGCAGCCAACTGGTTTGTCCTAAAACCTTGTGTTCAAAGGATATACAAGTGTCAAATTGTAACTGCTTTGCTATATCTGAAGACAATATTTTCCCTTTTATGTTTAACAGTTATTTATAGCAAATTTTTTACTGACTTGGTATAGTGTGTTTATTGCACACATGTTTGACATAATGTACAGAACTGAATTGTCTAAACAACAATGTAAGTGACTATATTTATGTAGCGCACTCATAGATCTTTGTCATTTAATTGATGGAACACGCATAACGTGACATACTTTATTTTGCTATGTATACAGATCTGACACTCAACAATTTTATTATGAGTCCTACATTGATAAATATAGGATGCTTGGGGCACTTCCCAGCTAGGCTTTGCATGTACTAGTACACTTCACATTGAGTATCGCATGTATTGATTGTGTTACTAGCTCCTGTATCGGCTTGCATGCCAACACGCGTATGGATATGAACACTTTAGCAAACCAGTCTTTAACAGATCCATCTATGTCTTCATCAGCTGGAGTAACTTATTGTTCAACTAAAATATAAATTGTTAAAAACTGTTTATTAAATAAATTATGAAGTCAATGAAAAATATCAGATGACAAGGATCTATCTGTGAGGTGTATAAAAGAAATATTTGTGTGCATTTTATTCATACAATACAGCAGAATATAATCACTAGTTGAAATCTGGATTGTTAAATTTCAACAGTCCAGAGTTCACCTTCTGATTAAATTTTGCTATAATTGTATTCATATGCATCCAATAGTTGTATTATATACATTTTTAAATAACCACGGAGCAATCCAGAATAATCAATTTTTCTTTTTAATTGATTTGACCCAACCACCTGCCCAAAATTGTGATTCTAAAATATTGAATGAATATTCAATATATCCTATACACTGAAGAACAAAGTAATAATGCCTCAAATGAAGCCGATATACATGTAGGTCATTGCTCAGCCAGCTCAGGAGTTTTCAAAGGCTTCTCCTGGCTTCCAGCAACTTTGTAGTTGAAACAGAAGAGGAACACAAAACTGTGTACAAGGTTTTCAAGTTTCAACAATGCTATACATGTATTATGAAAATTAAAAGAATGTTGAATACAAATTTGAAGGAAAATGTCAAAAAAAAAAATTCAAAATTTAGTGACTAAACTTGCAAAATGTGTAGTCCCCAGAAGTTGTGTACACGTAGTTGTACAGATGCTTTATCAGCACAGCTTACTGAGTTCCCTAAATAGCTAGCCCTACTAGCGTGCCACATGTTTGTACAATCTGGCTGAACCTTAGTCACTTATTCTTGTCAGCTTTTTGTCAAGTGGAAGTGTGGACAACTCAAGTGTCCCACTCCTCATGTCCTTTTTAACACAAAAGTAGGATACAGCCAGCGGTTTTGGGCTGGGTATGTGTCCAATGGTTCTTAGCTTCAATTTGACTGTCAAAACAAAGTAATAATAGAACAAAACAGACATGACAGACATGACAGACATGACAGACAATCTGGAATAGGCCAAGGGGTATGTTTACTTCTCCCCTTCCTCTCAAACTATTTTCTTCTTTTATATAATTGGAAAAATTGAATGACCCACCCAACCACAGTTTCAAAAGATGATAATAAAAAAGAAAATCAAAGAGGAAAAAAAGAAAAGCAGTGTTTAAACATTGAGTATCCTGAATGGCCCCTACACTACTCCCAACATTTGCTTCTACTTGTTGTTTTGTATTGCCAATCCCTTTTACAACACCTCCATTTTCCACTTCTTGGATCATCCCTTGACTTACTCTTGCATTGGGGTCTTCATTAATAACTGCATGATTAACAATTCTCTTGGCCCTGTCAGCGTATCGTAGTGTAGACAACGTCTCTTCATAGTTATCACTAGCTGGGCTGATTGTCGCCACCATGACTGTCTTGCTATTTCCTCCTAGACACTCCTATGTGAACAATAGTTTCCAAAACGTGATTTTAAAAGTAAAGGTTCAATACACTCCTGTCTAGAGTGAATTAAATGAATTAATTTCCTACACAGCTCTCAAACAAGTCTGGACCAATACTAGCTAACTTTTTTTAATTTACTTTTTTATTTTGACTGAAAATTCAACCATCCCAAACAAATACATGTAGGTAGAAATCCAGTGACCATTGATAAGGGCTCAATACAAAAGAAGTGGTTGTTTCATAATACGATAAATTAATTCCAGACTTCTCATTCCTACAATTATGCGTTGAGTTTTCCTTTTTGTCATTTACCCTAATGGCAATTTTTTGGTCCGCAAAATGTCAAATAAAATTGCTATCACTCTACCCCTTAAAAACAAATCTGATATGCACACTTAAAATTTACTGCTGAAGACATTGAGAAAGCTTTTTATTTGGATAATGGAAAACAGTATTTTTGTGTCATTGCTAATTTCAACACGATACCAGGCTGTGGCAGCATGCGAAATATTGTATGATGCTAATAATTTCAGAGATTTCAAATCATACAATTCCCATTCTTTTTAAGTGACTTGTGTAGATCTCCATAACTTCTTTCTCTCTGATGCCCTTTTCATGTCAACGTGTTTGATTTCAAACATTCTTAAAAGGGGACTCTCTGAAACCTTCATTTTGTTTAACTGCCCCTTGTTGATGATTTAGATCGAGACAACACACCAACATCACAAACCATTGCTCAATATTGTATCAATTAAATTGCTAACCCTGCTTGGCCATTAGTATTTCAGAACCAAGGGTTTTCAGAAGAGAAAGATTGAACATCTGAAGATTAAATGATCTATGGAACTCCCTACTCATACAAGATTCAGGAATACTTTGCCTCATTTTTCGTAAAAAATCATTGATACTTTGTGGATATTGCTATGCTGCGATATTTTAAATATTTTAAATATGCCATTTTGTCCACTGCTATACTCTATGTACATCTTTTTTTTAAAACACAGTACAGCTTACGTTCATCTGAAAGAAAAGAAAAAACTACACATGTATTTCAAAAAGCAAACAAGAGTTTGGTGGTCTGGTGCACATTGAGAATGACTGATTGCACAGACTGCTGGTAAGTAGCCTAGTTTACTACCAGGAGCATTCTATATGTACAAGTCCATTCTTGATAAGAATGCAAGAATGCAGTCAGGCTTGAAGAACAACTAACCTTGAGAAGCCAAGTGAGCACAGAGTCTCTATAAGGCACAAAGTTGATCTTCTTCTTCCCTTTACTGGGTGCTGATTGGTCAGCTAGAGCTGATATGACTAGACCTAACGTCGTCAATGATCTGTCATATAAAACATAATCAATGGTTATCGATTTACAATATTTATCATTCCTAACAGTAATGGAAAGTTTGGACTGATTCCTTACGCAAATTCACTTTATTTTGAATGAACATTAAGTTTTCAGCTTGACGCTAATGTTAGATACAATTATGCAATGACACATTCTAATGTGACATTTTGGATTGCAGGTTGGATTCATGGCAGAAGACCATGAGAAAGCTTCCAAACAAACCGCTTACAAAACAAACCTCTAGCCACAGGGATTTCATTTAGTAATTAACCACAACAGGAAAATTAAATCAGCATCAATCTTAGGATATTTGGGGAACTTGTTAGCCAATCATTTGATGGAGTAGGGAGCTATCAAACTTTTGACAGATACAAACATCTTTAATTAAGACTCAACAAATTATCATATCTTGTGGGTTCACAATTTGAAAATATTTGGCTCTAACAAGTTACACAAAATTTGTCTTCTCTACCTTTAAAATAGCACCGAAATCTGGCCTCAAGTCATAATATATGCCAGATACCAAGCTTTCAGTGTGCTAAGATACATGCACTGCAATGATTTAATCTTTGGTTGACTATTCCTCATTGTATGTCATGTACAGTTGCTATATGTGTAAGTTTATTCATTGAAACACAACATCCTTGACCATTTTAACTTTTGCCGTTTACAATATCATCTTGCGTAAGTTTGAATGAACGAAGAGTGCTACACGAGTGCACATATTCTTACTTATTAATATTGCTTCCTTCCCGTAATCTGTCCCCTGTAGAACCTGTCTTCTGCACACGCTCACTACCAGCCAGATCCACCAGACTTATCTTACTGACTTTCTCACCTGAGACCTGGCAACAAATTCATAGAAAAATTGTGTTTATCAAATTTCATTAGTAACTAGTTACCAGCACTGATAATGTTCTGGTAACTAGTTACTAATTTCATTAGTAACTAGTTACCAGCACTGATAATGTTCTGTTGATTATACAAACAAGCAAATAAAAGGAGCAAATTAGTGCATATTGATTAAAATGTCGAGTTGTTACACCATCGGATCTTGTATGAACACGAAATGAAACAATTCTTCCGGTAGATTTAGATGTTACCATGATGATGTTTCTAACCTCCACTGCATCATTTAAGTGCACATTTGTTGGACACACATTTCCCCCACTACCAGTATTTCTACCTCTACAACTAGCATACATTGGTGTTATTTTCATGAATTCCCTTTTATTTTTAAGAGCAGGAAAGTTACATTCACATTTGTTAAAAAGAGATCTTAATCTTTGCAGAAATCCTGGACAGACAAACCTCGCATAAAGATTGTCTGATTACTGTGATCAATTTTGGAGTCAACTTGTGTTAGGTGGGCATGGCTTGTACTGGATTTACAGCACATTTACCAACAGGATGAACATGACCATGGACTTCATCTTGTGATTTGCATGCATACACTGACAAATAACTGAACATCAAAATCAGGCAATTGAGAGTAGGCAGATAAAAGAAAGTTTTGGTTGTAGCTGGTGAGAAGTGTGTGGAGCTTGATGTCATTACACAGGGGTTTCTAAGCTGGGCCACATTTTTACCAACAAAGTTAAGTTCTTATGTTGTGCCCCAGCCCACAACATTGCTAACTTGGTGCCATGCACAATGTAGTTTATCCTGTAGTACTTCGGTTTTATAATTATTCACTATAAATGTCTGATAAACCGCGGATCATTTGGATTGAAAATACAAATGTTTCCACTCATAGAACTTCCTGTATGCATCACAGTAGCCAGATAACTTTACCTACAATGGACCACTTAATAAGCCATTTGTGAGTTAGATTGTAATAATGTCTGGTGCAATTGAAATACTTGCTTAATAGTCAGAAGTTACTGCTAAAGTTTGAATTCCTTGGACTATAGAGACAGTTGCTATGTCACATGGTTTGGGAAAGCTTTTGCATAGCAACCTCCAGATGGGCAAACCCAGGTACCAATGTGCCATACACATTGGTACGCAAAAGCGTGCCCCAAATTATGTGACATAGCAACTTTAGTCTGAACAATTCAAATTTATGTGGTAACTTGTAACTAAGCAAGTCATTGTACTCGATACTATTCAAATCTAACTCAAAAGTTGAGAATTTAGGTGTCTATGAAAGCACAATAAACAGAACTTTCAATCCTCCAAGCCTTATGCAGTCATTGCTGAAGTGTATTAACATTAGAATGTCATTAGAAAACAACACAGCTAGGATTTTAGATGAGCACCTTTGCCAAGTCAGAAAAAGACCAAGTTTAGGATGAGTCACGATCGCCACTTGAGTGACTCATAAATGAAATATCACTGGCAACTTTTACATCCTTTTTATTGAATTTGTAGAATGGTGATGTAATCCATAGAGGAAAGGAGTACATTTGTTGAGCTGATGCTGGCGTAAAAAACCAAGTTCATTTTTACCTACTGTAATGTAAACCAAAGTTATTTGCGGCATACCTCTCAAACTGAATAAGTATATCCTAATAAGTAACTAAAACAAATTTATAAAATTTGTGAGGATAGTTGTACTTAACTAAGAAATATACACCACCATCTTTTATGAGTTTCATTCTGCTGGTAACTTAACCAAGTAATTGAATTTGTTTATGTGTAAGCCATCCAAGTCACCCAACAGACTCTTTACTACATTTTCAAAAGGTCAACTAAGTATAAGAAGTGTACATGTAACAACTATGTGACATTAATCTCTCCTAGGACGAGGTCAATCAATGCAGTGCTTATTCAAAAGAATGAAATAGAAATGTTTGTACCATAGCCTGATGCATTATGATAAATTAACTACATGTAATGACTATATACAATCATACAACACATGCTCAGGTTCTGAACTTCCATTGCTATGACAATCTGTGGAATTCAATCTCATCAATGTAGACAATTGACTCCATACATGAAATTTATGGGACCATGATCTTCTTCATGCAGTTCCATGAAACATCCTTTACAAAGAGCAGACTTTCTGACACTATGACATTTGCAATTTAATATCAACTGTAAACATTCTGGTTTCATAACATTTAAGTGTGGATTTGCTGCTGACGAAAAAGAAAAAAAGAATAAAACAAAAAACATCAGTTGTAAATTGTAATTATCTTGCCATCCATAAATTGCAATTAAATTTTGGGTCAATGTAAACATTTCATCATCAAACATTAAAAACATTCTTTTAAAACTGCCAAGTTGCACTCTATGTGGTTCCACTTGACTATCCTCTTACATGTTACAATCATTGCAGGACTTATTACTTGAGATCGATACTGTCACCTTCTTAACAAGAGGGACTCATTGCTACTTGAGGAGTATTCAGTGAGGATTCAATGCTAAAGAGATCTCAAATGACGCCCATGATCTGCCGACAAATGTGGCCATCGTGAAACTTCATTTAAACACAGGACTTCAAGGAGGCATACATACATCCTACATATCTCAGACTTGTTTCCAAATTAGAAGATGGGGAAATGTTAAAAAGGGACATCACAATAACACACAAGGGAACACACAGATTGGTGATAAATGGAATTTCCGAGTGGACGGCTTTATCCAACAACTGGATGATGATGATGATGATGATGATGATGATGATGATGATGATGATGATGATGAATGGGGTTCAATTAAACCTACATGTTTTTCAAAGACATGTTTCATTGGAGGTGAAGTGCAATCATCAAGTCTTGGGGTTGGTACATACATCCTTGCTTGTTCAGCAGCAACATAGAACACCAATAAAGTAGCTGTTAGCAATATGTTCTACTCTCAAGCTACATGCATGAAATCTGGTGTTTGCTATTAGCACTATGTACGAGTACATTGAGGCCATATGCTCTACTGCACAAACATGTTGGGAAGTCTCTTTAGCAATGAATCCTCACAAGTTTTGAAGGAACCAATAGTACATGTACATGTACTATAAATTTGTAAGAAATTACACAAAACCCTTCAGTTGGTTGATTTTCTAGAGGTAGGTACATGTACCACCAAAGTTTACCCTCAAACAGAAACCCTCTTGTGGTCATCATTGTTAAGAAAACAAAGCTGCCAAAATTTGCATCTTACAATCAGGCAGATTTTGTACAACAATCAGGGAGATATTTAGAATTTACATTCAACATAATAGGGAACAGTTTCCATAATCAGGGAGATCTTTATATTTGTTCATCAAAACATGAAAGATTGTTTTATTTTCAGGGAACACTGCTGAATCAGGGAGAGTTGACAGCTCTGAGACACAGTTAATAAACTACAACTTGCGCAGTTCTTGGTCAAAAGAAATGTGATACATCACTTTACATTCAATAATAAACAACACAATGCTTCAAGGGAACAAATTATGATTCCTAAATCCAAATGAGAAATTATCTGCATCAAGCCCTCTGGCCTGACCGAATAAAGCTTGTTTTGACATGGTCTAATGACATTAATTCCACTGATATTGCAGGATGTGCAATTATGTATCATATACCACAATTTAATTGAAGTTTTTGTTTCCTGAGGAAGAGCTCTGCAATGCTTCAACTGTTTGAAACCCCTGAGCATACCATGCATCTCATATCCTTTACAGTCTATTCTAAGGTGAAGGTGTGACACACTGACATTGCCAAGATTTGTAGTGCCCTTGCTTACACTTTTCAGGACATACACTGTACATGTACTAACCACAAATATGGGCTGATGTACATGTACATGTACGTGTATTCAGGTTTGGTACCGTTTGTTCTTTTTAAAATTGTACTCAACTACAATTTATGTAGTACTCCTACATTTACTCACACTGGTTCACGGAATCAAATAGTTTGTTAATCTATTGTTTCTGTACATTTAACTTAACGACATAGTACTTTACTACAACAACTATTTGAGAAGTTTTTCTTTTACACAAAGAAACCAACTACTGTAATAAAAAATTTAAAACAAATATAAAAAGTATAAAGTCTTGGTTTTAGTACTTGTGATCATTGTCATGCTCTGGTACTTTTTTCTGAACCCATTTCCTGCCTTGTGATAATGTTATCAACTAGATGTCTCGGGTGTAGAGTTTGTACATGTTAAGTACCTCAATGTGAATCATGTACAATGTTTATTAATGCACACCTAAATAAAATTTCCCTAATGTGAACAACTGAACTACTATATAAATAAATCATTTGTTTCTGTTGAACCAGAAGAACAAACCACGGTGACTCTCCCCCTTTCTGTAGCGAGACAACTTAACACACTTATAGTATCTCCTATCATAGCTCACTTTCCTATGCCACAGCAAATCCCATACATTCCCCTCCATTTGAGATCAAAATTCCTGAAAATCCCTGCATATTGCGGTTGACATCCCCCCATAATTGAGGGGGCAGAGAAGTCGTTGAAACCCGATGACATATTTCTTTATCTGGCTCGTCCTCGGCCATCCAATTCATTGACGCTGACAGTCCAGACAGCCAAGATGGAAAAGGTAAGACTTGAAAAAGCAAGGAAAAAAAGGGCACCTCAAGGAAGGCTTAGGGTTACGCTTGGTCTGTCCGAAACAAATAAATGAAATGCTTGAGGGGTAAAACCTCAAGACAAATATTATTCTGCAATGTGTGTCTGCTCATCTTGGGCCTTGCTGAGGGGAGGGTTGGGAGTCAGTGTGAAGGATGGGAAATATTCTAAACTGACAGATATTTGGGTGATGCTGAACCCACCTGGAATTGCTGGCTTAAACTCATGACTTACACTTGACATTGACAGTGGATTCTGACTATGGAACTGGGATTCAGTTTTCCTTTTTCAAGTTTGATTTGTGTTCTATCAACAGATGGAAATATTTGTCTATATATGTAGTAGTTTCTACTAAGATTTTAGATTAAAATTAACCGTTTCGCTTTCCAAAATTCGCCACAACTACATGTACATTATCCCAAGTCTTAAAACATAATTAAGTCTAGTACCGCATCATGAAAATCAACCTCATTAAAATCAGGTTTTGCCTCAAGACTTGTTGGTAATTGTGCCTCTCCCCAAAAGACTAATAACAAATTTCCAAATGACAGGTAGACACAAAATGAACAATGACAAAAGCTATTGTGTTGGACTTTTTGATGTCAAAATATAACATGAGAATAATACATCACACTCTTGCTGTAGGCCTACCTGTATCACAACAATCAACTCCTCTCTCACGCTTTGTATTCTGGTTTAATAAATTCAAAACAGCATGATCCATTTCTGTCAAAATAGATCTCCTCAACAAAAACATGGCAAAGAAACCTCTGAACATTTCTGATGATAAACATCAGGGTGCGAAGAGAGGGTGTATCATTGGTAAGAAAGATGCATTCAAATTTACAATCGTGACCAGCCATCAATTACTACTTAACACTGCTTCATAGGTAGTTTCTATTTACTGAGTAAGTATCCACAGTGCACATGTATGCATACTAATTCCTGGCATTCTTCATTACATATAGAAAAATCATCATTTTGAAAGAAGTAGAGTAAGTGTAAATAATCTTCAAGTTACACCACTATAATGAAGATATTCTGTTCTTTATTATCAACAGCCCCTTAGGGTCTACAATGCATTTTATATTTGTACACAATGTAATGGAATACGTATGTAAATTGCACACGTATCTTAAGTTATACTTCAAAACTGCAAGAAAATCACCAAGAAATGTGGCCCCAATATGTAGCAATTTTTTGAAGATCATATATAAACACATCCAATTTGAAATTGGAACCCCCCCCCCAAAAAAAAATAACAATAATAATAACATTAGTAAAAAACAATTATTTAAAAACAAAAAACAAAGCAGGATGTATCAAGAGTTGACACAATTGTTAAGTAAGCTGCTCACAATGAAAGTGGTTTTTTGTTGTTGTTTTTTTAACTGTTTTTAATTTCTTTTTGTTTTCTCAGAAACCCAAAACATAACAACAAATTAAGCTGAAACTTTTCCCATTGGTCTGCAACATTTCTTTAAACGTTTAATGAAAACCTGTCCTGAGGAGGAGGGAGAAATAACTGGGTCAACATTTCAGAATAGCAGCAGGAATCTTTCCTGAAATTAGCTCGGGGATGTTTGAGTTAGATTTCTTGACAAATACTTGTACTTCTCTCCTGTTCAGGGATGATGACTAGCCCCAATTACCTGGGCCCTCCCTAGGGGACATCTAACACACCTTCATCTTAATACAAGAATGGCACATGAAGCCAACGTTTACAGTGTCAATGAAAACCAACTGAAAATGGAAATGATTGGATTTTGAGAGTAATGTTTTATTGGTTGAGTTTGGGTATGTTTTTAATGATAACATGCAATATTGTTTGTAAATAAGGTACATGTATGGCAAACAAGTTGGATATGATTGGAAAAACCCCTATAGCCTCAATATTTCTCCAAAGTGAAGTTTTCCTTCATTAAGAGTTGAAGGAAGCATTGCCATGAGCTTCTTTTAAGGCCATTCATTCTACTTAACAAACTTTTATCCCATTCAAGTCCCATTTGACTTGTGCACAATGGCTTAGTTTACACAATCTACTCCCTAGGATATTGAGTAGAACAATTTCACAAGAGTCAAAAGTATCCAGAGATTTGTCAGTGGTTACTTGAGATCAACAAAGTGATATGGTTCTCTCTATATTATCTTCCAGCGCCCAGTTTCCATGCTTTATCTGTCAATCCTCAATGTCTTCTGAGCCATTAATTATAAACACTTGATGTCTTGAGTTTTACTTACAACATGAACATCAAGACATACTGTGCATTGTTCAGGGATACAGGGATATCTAAGACAAACATCTTTGACAATAAAGCATGTCCATTTTCAAGGCAATAAATCTGATCTTTGGCTTTTAGGGACGATGCCCTTATATGTAACTGATTGTTATTACATGTACCTCATCCATTTGACTCGCACACTCTATGTGTGCTAGTAAATGATATTCAAAACAATGGCATCTAAAAGAGAATGTCAAGCTCCGTAGCATCAACTCAATATGTAAAAGAGAATGTCAAGCTCCGTAGCATCAACTCAATACGTAAAAGAGAATGTCAAGCTCCATAGCATCAACTCAATACGTAAAAGAGAATGCCAAGCTCCGTAGCATCAACTCAATACGTAAAAGAGAATGTCAAGCTCCGTAGCATCAACTCAATACATAAAAGAGAATGTCAAGCTCCGTAGCATCAACTCAATACGTCAATAATTATTCCATTGCCTTTTCAATAACATGATTAACTGTA
Source organism: Pisaster ochraceus (assembly GCA_010994315.2). Classification (NCBI taxonomy): domain Eukaryota; kingdom Metazoa; phylum Echinodermata; class Asteroidea; order Forcipulatida; family Asteriidae; genus Pisaster; species Pisaster ochraceus. The sequence continues at coordinate 12,651,583 of CM021539.1, read as the reverse complement.
CACAACTGTTTGAAACTACAAGTTCATACGCAATGTACACATAAAAGTGACATTGTTGATATCAGGGTGTGGGACAAAGTTTGTTCATTAAGAAATGCAAATCATCTTCTCAAATTAAACAATTTGAAATCCAAATTGGAATTCAAACCTCCATTTTACATGTCTGGACTTCTTGATTTTCCCCTTTTCAAATATTTCAGTGCATCTCCATCTGATTGAACCGCTTTCCCCTTGATGGCAGAAACACAACACAGTGAGGAAATGGATGATTGTATGGGTGACTAATAACAGCTCTCCAGTTCACCACCAAGAATGAAGTAATTCCCTGTGCCCTACTTTCATCTTCATTCTCTTTACATTGTTCATTTAAAGGTACAGCTTCAGTTGCATGTAAAGGGAATTAAATTTGTTCATTTTTGAAGAGAAAAACGTGTGGTAGATGTTGTATTCATAGTATCTTTATTATTTATAAAAACATTGTGAAAGTTTCAGTCCAGCTTAAATTCAAATAGATCACACATCAATGCGCTTCAATATCATCATGTGCTTTTAAATAATAATGTCAAAACCCAAACCTGTAAACAAATCTCATTGAAATACATACTGTACAGGTACGTGGGCATATTTCCCCAGCATGTAGAGTGTTTCAATAATGCTTTTGTTTAACGACTTTATATTGCTCGTACAAATAGCCTCGCCAGATACACATGTATCAATAATAGATGCAGAGCTACATGATGTTTGAATTATGAGATCCAATCATAATGTCATTTGTAATGATTTGACAAGGTAACATGTCACAATCTGCTGTCAACCATACCAGGAACATCAGGGGGAACCCCTTCTCTTAACAATTAGTGTACTGGGTTATATTAGAATCATTACACAACACACTGGACCAATGGCTTTCTGACTCATCCAAAGGATGAAGCAGTGCTGGTGAGGAGTCTTCATCAAGGACACAAGTGCCATACCAGGACTCGAACCAACACTCTGACAAAGACATACATTGTAAGATTCAAAGGTAGCTTTCAAATAATGAAGGGAATGCTTTAGTGCATGAGGGAGAACAATTTCATCAGAATTATTTGTTTAATCAGGAAGCTTACTGCTGAACAAGCATAAACTACATCCAGAGCAGTAGTTTTACCATCATTATTGAAGCAGTACCTTATCTTTAACCAATTTAACCAATAGCTAGAGCAGGCTAGATATGCAATTCCACGATTGTGTACCACAGGAGCCAGCTAAACCTCAGTCAAGTTTCCATCATATTTCTCTAGGGATTCAACGAGAGAAAGGCGTATGGACACTTATCGTAGAATCCAGGCAGGGGTGAAAATGGGGAAATTGATTTTTTCAGTGAGGTGGGAGTTGAGGTATTTGGAAGGGAAGTCCTTTTGTTTTTGCTGATTATTGTTATTAGCAATTTCATGAAACACATTATGGTGTAGAATCATGTTTGGATCATTAGGGGACCATGTAGTGACTGTCAGCCATAGACAAGAGACAGTGGTGGTTGTATTTAGTGACTGTC
>CM021539.1:12591066-12601139 GCA_010994315.2 Pisaster ochraceus | reverse complement strand
TTATTTCCTTAAACTGAAAAAATCCTGGGCAGAACCCTGGTTTATGAAATGTGTCACTGTTTTTTCCCAATATTGCCTTTGTGCCCTTCGCAACTTTTTACGATTGCTTTGATGCCCTTTGAAATTTCTGAAAATTGCCTTGGTGCCCTAAATTTTTACAAAAAGTCAAGGCAAAACTGCCTTGCCCCTTCAGAGCTGAAGTATCAGGGCTGTGTTGTTGTTATTCTTCTTTTTCAAAATATTGTTTGACATTTGTTTTCTGAGTCATGTAGAATATCAGTTGGAACCACCCCTGTAAGTTGTATTATTGTTTTATGTTTTGAGGCATTAAAGTTACAGTTGAAAATCAAAAAAGCCTTCTTCCAAATGGTGTTTGTCGGGTAACAAAAACATGTGTGTATGTACTTCACATGTAACCTTTAAACTTCATATTTAAAATGTATAGTAGAACACACATATGTACACTGTACATGTACTGTATACAATGTAGAAGAAACAGTTCCTGTGATATCACTGTCATGATAACATAATCCAATGTCAAATTACATTAGTTCAAATTGTATTACTTCAAACATTTATACATGTAACTTCCGAACTACACAAAGATTTTCACAATCAGTACATTATCAGAGAGGTCTTTGAAAAACAAACAAAATGTATGCAGACATGACATTTTTATAGTTAATGTGTAAAACATGTGACCTAACATAATATAATATTTCAAAATTTGTCTTTAGATTATCTTTTGAAAGTTACATGGACACTATTGTACTGTACAGTATTGTTTAACCCGTAGTCATTTCTCTGATCACCTTGCATCAATTTACAGGTACAGGTACAGGATATCATTTAAACATTACAACTATTGTTACAAGACGGGTCCATTCAAAATAAAGCGTTGAACAAAGGACTTTACTACGGGACTTGTGATTTGGGATGAATGCAGAGCTACAGCTATCCCTAAACAACTGCAGCTAACTTGGGATCTGATCATTCTTCTATTTTTTTTTTTCATCTTCTTTTTTTACATCTTACTAGCACAATAAATCTAGCATCTTAGACTATAACATTGTCATGAAGCAGAGCAGGGTGTGACACCCTATACAACAAAAATGTAATGATTCTTGAAAATTAAACTTGATCAAATACATGTAAGACTCTTTCATCTAGTCGAATGAACAATTCCTTTTGCAGAGAAAATTCAGTGACAAAAATAAAAAGCTGTACATTCACACACACACATTTAATATTAAACAACATGATAAGTCAAAATGAAAACCCTACATGTTCATATGCATGCATCATTCCTTATCTTTACAGAAACTGACATACTATGTACTAATGTCCATCCATCATCACCAGCTATGTTGGTTCATCCTCTGATAATACCAAACAAGTAACAGTTTGCAGTTTGTTCATTTTATTAACCAAAACTTGACAAGTCAAACATATTACTACACAAGATTGTATTGCGTAGCGAGGCATGACTTCATGTACACTAAACATATAGTACTGCTTGGATTTGGCAGTCTACATGCGAGGTTGTATTCTTGTATAAACAAATGCAGTGTAAATAGCGTGTCCAGTGAACCATGTATGGAGAAAATGGCACATTAGCCTCACTGGGATTCCTTGGGAATTAAAATGATTAATGCATAACACACTGTCACCAAACAGCTGGCAATCATGTACATCAGGTAAGACTTTTCAATGTTATGTCTAAAGTACAGTACATGTACAAATGTACTGAAAAAAGAAGGGGTTTATGAGGATAAGACATTAATCAATTTTTCCAAAGATGTATTTGTGGGTTTTAAAAATTTTATTATTATTATTTTTATTTATTTTTTCATATTCTCTTAAAAGACTTTGCAAGTGTCAGGCATATCAGGACGAGAAAACACGCCAAAAGAAGAACATACTTTTTTCTGCAATCAAATCTTTGTTTTAAATTATATCTATAAAGAAATCTGAACAATAAAAATACTCATTACAACTTTGATAAATTGAAGTTGAGCTTTTATATTAAATACACAAATAATTTGTTAATTATTATTGAAACAAAATTGAAACTCTGAAATGTTTATTTGATAATAATTTTTTAGAAACCCCTTCTGCAAATCTACGCCCGAATATGTGCAACTACTAAATGCTGGTTTATAAGCGGACGCACGATGGTCACGCAAATTTAAAATTAACGCATGACGCAGTTTAAAGAGGACACTGAGGCCTCAGCGATAAATGAGAAGGCTTTTTATCGCACACGACCAAAACAACGATTTACATAGGTTTCGTGATCAGAGGTTGGCACAAATTCTAAATTGTTTGCAAGTAACTGAAAGCTGAGGTCAAGTTTAATTCTCTGGTTTTCTTCGTTATAAATATTGTTGAATTGATTTTACTCTCATAACTTTTATCACTCAGTATTACATTCCTAACAACATTTTTATGGACATAAACTACGTAAAACTAAAATAGTTGACAAAAGGAACTCTTGCCCACATAAAACTCCAAATGGTTGGGACCCAAGGGTCCCAGAAGTTCAAACACGCGCCAAACTCCCAGTCTATTGAAAAAATTTAATTAACTGAATTTTTAATTGTTTTCAGTGCGCCATCTCTCAACTTTTGCTAAAGAACGAACAACAGAAAAGTGATTATAAGATTGACTGTCCCTTGAGAAAAATATTTAAATTGACAGCAAACTGCATACTCAAACAAGAGTATCCCTTGATCTATTTCTGGTCTTTTCCCCTTCATGCAACGAATACCCACACTTCAGTTCTACCCTGTCAACATTCATCCAATCCAGCTCATATCTCATCAGATTGAAGGAGACAGTTGAAAAAGAAGATTTCAAAGTGAGCAGTTTCCCCATTACAAGACTTAATTCCTCGTTCTGCGATCCTCCGAACCGAGTTTAAACAAGATCTGACAGGGTCCGGCGGTAATTCATTTGTTTAACTTGTCGCTGAACATCTAAAGTACACTGGTTGGGAGAGGAATTACCCGAGACTGTAATCAACTTAGGTTGTCTGAAGTGATGAAGATGTAGAACGGATCGATCATTAGGGAAAAGCATAAAGGGAAGCCGTTCTTTTTTCACTCTTTTTTAAAATGTTGGTCCAGGGTTCAGATGAATGTACTTTTAGCCTTTGCAGGGCGCTGTACAGTCAACAAAGCAATTATACTGTACATCTCCTGTAGCCTTTGCACAGTGTACAGTCAACAGTGCAATTATACATCTCCTTTAGCCTTTGCAGGGTGCTGTACAATCAACAGTGCAATTATACATCTCCTGCATGCATAAATTGAATGCACTTTTATTGTTCAAGAGGAAAGGTGTGCACAACAAAGTCCCTATAATATTTCTCTTGCTTGTTGAAAGAGCAAATGTAAGAAAGCTGGCTTTAAAACAATGGATGTTGTACTTTATTTAACTTGCTACCAGGTAAGTTTTCAAATACATATGTACGTTATTCAATAATTTAGAAAAACAACTAATAACAAATGCTGCAAACCTCCATCAAAGGCTTTGTAGGTTTAGTAATGAGTCACAAAATAAACAAACAATTGTTGACCTGAAAACTATTTTTGCATACATTTGATACAACATACATGTGTACATCCACATGATATAATGAAAATTACACACAACATTGACCACCTGTCCTGTTAATTATTACTGTTTGAACACAATGTACAACAATGTATGAGAAAATGTCCCTTCATGCAACAGACATGACAGAAACCAGTTTTCATTGTGTTTTACAAATGTGCCACCTACTTGTAACTTGAACAGATTTACATCACCCTTGAGTCTCTCTCAAGATGTTTCTATTGTATTGGTTTCTATTACATGTACATGTATAATAACAAAAACACCTCCACTCATCAACTGAACAGCTTATCCTCTACCAGTTCAATATTCCCAAATGAAAATAAAAACGTGCATTTTCTGTATCTGACATAAAATGTGTACATGTGTAGCTTGCTTTACATTAGAAAAAGTACAGATGCACCTCTTCCTTCCATTAGTAGACAGAATTTTCTTCTTAACAGTCTAGCGTTGGGCAAATGGGTAATTGTGCAATTATGTGTACAGGGCTAGCACTGTACTAATAAGTTGACGGAAACAAATATTTCTGATAGTCCTCAACTGGATGATGAAAGTCAATTGGTGAAGTAGAATTGAGCTGTCAGTGTCTAAATATACATTAGCAACTTAATCATTTAAAAGCAAAACAGCGAAACAATTAAAGCAAACAAATTAAGACTTGGTAGAATGGCAACTATTTGGTGCTCAGGTTTTATGAAAAGCAAGTAAACATTAAAGGCTAATCAAATAAAATATATCAGTACAAACTAGAAAAAAAGATTGAACAGAGCTTCTGTTATTCCAACTTCCGGTTTTGACAGGTCAAAGCATGGTCAAGTCAGGTCAAGACTGCATGCATTACTATATCATCAAATAAATGCATACAACAAACCTTCACAAATGTTAACCATTCAATTCATAATAGCTGTAATTTTCAAGTAATGAACTTTTGAAATTAACAAAATTACAACCGATGACATTATCATGACATCACAGCTAAACTCTTATCTAAAGCTTCAAGAATGTGCTGTTTTTAAAACTATTTTGAGCTTGCAATAGGTTTTTAGAAAAATAAAAAGTTATTTTTTTAATGGGGAAAAGAACATGAGGACAAATTCAAAGTGACATACGATTTTAACAGAACACCACACATCGCAATTGGATGAATGCTCTAGTACTTGATACATGTAAGTCAGTCTGCATTTTCATTGGAAACTAATGTACATGTATCTTTTAGGAGACAAAAGAGAGGCAATTCCTTTGTGTGAGATGGAACTTTAAGCATACTTTATATACAGTGCTTTAAAGAGGATTGATCTAAATGTACACTTAATCTGAAAGCTAACTTCAACATACAGTGTAATAATGCTGCAAAAATTCAACTTACATTTTAACTCATGTTTTTCTGGCGTTTCTTATTGCATCAATATCATTGGTCAGTGGTACTACTGGTAGATTTTCAAAATGAATGCTGGGCCAAATATATGGAATATCATACAAATATTAGATGCATTTCGCTTGTGCATTGTCACAGAAAATAATCACTCACTCAGAGAAATAATGAATAAATTCAGATTTCACCTAGTAATTATATCCACCAACAATGCACTTACATGCATCCAATACTAAAGTATTCCATTTATTTGGCCTAGCATTAATTTTGTTAATCTATCACTGGCTGATGATATTGACCCACCTATAAGAAATGCCAGCAAGACACGATTTAAAACCTGTGAAATTGCATGCCAGTAATAGCGAAGAAACACCAGTACAGGTTCTATGAAAATGGGCTGATTATTGGTCTACAGGAACCAGTTACATTGTACAATGTACCATATCCAGTATTCTCCTCTTATCCTATCCTTTCTGGCCACATCCTGAGAGGAAGTACCAAACTGGAAAAGCAGGTGGTGGTTTTAACCATGGTTTAACCTAGAGTTATTAGCTCTATGGTTTAAAAACCATAGAGGTATTTATTCTAAGGTAATTAGCTCAGATGGTTTAACCATGGTTAAAACCATCTACATGTATAGAGCTATTTACTCTACGGTTTAACCGTAGAGTTGGAATCACGGTTAATAACCGTATAGTATTAAAAGTAACTTTATGGTCAAATATGGTTTAACAATAGTGTAATAGCTCTGTGGTTTAACCACAGTTTATGGTTTAACCATAGAGAAGATATATGGTTTAACCATGGTTTAACCATAGAAAAGATATATGTCTAACCATGATTTAACCATAGATCCATGGTTTAACCATAGAGAAGAGATGTGGTTTAACCATGGTCTAACCATAGAGCAGGTCTATGGTTTATTCATTTGTAGCTCATGGGAATAAAGTACAGTTCATGATGTGTATGACCTTCAGAGGTTACTGCACTTTTTCTTACGGTTATGATAAATGAAATCCTGAAAGTGTCTTGATGCTATAGCAATTACTGTATCTGTGAAGACAGACCATCATTCAATCATAGAGTAGAATTCAATTAATGAATAATACAGTACATATAATTTAATAATTAATTATCAATATCAGAATTGTGAGGTGGAGCCAGAAAGAACATCAGTGGCTGAAGTTTGGATGTAAATTGCCGTGCCCCTATAGTCCCAGCTTGTGCATGGAGAATGTGATGTCTTCCTTGTAGAATGGTGTGCAGGGAAACCTTTTGTTGACAATCATCATTAATTTCAAATGTATACTCAATGCAGTCAAACCATTTCATGTTGTCTTGTCGACTTCAATCAATCTGGTATTAATTCTACAGAAGATTTGCTTGCATTAAGTATGTAAAGTATAGTCCTTGTATAGTAAATAGACCTTTGTAACTAATGCAACCACTTAGTTGAGAAATCTTGTTCACCATTGGTTATGTTGGAATAGCCTAAAGGGAACATGACAAGCATACTGAAAGCATGAACAACTATAAAGGTCTAAACAAATGTACACAAGCTTGGGCATCAGAACTCTAGTGACACATACCTTGAACACCACATGTACATTACGCCAATACAATTTTCTTAATAAATGAATTAGAATAGATTGAGACTGACGCCTGAATTTCCCCGTTTTGAGGGGATGTGTGGGGAGATGGTTCAAAATTATATTTATCGCTCCAGCAATTTTTTCAAGGGCATTAGTATTTAATAATCAAGCGTTCTGCACTACCTCCTGAAGTTCACAACAGAGCACTATCTGCTGACATATTGATTTTCCAACTATGAGCTTTTAAAGAGACTGAATGTTGCAATCTACTTTGGTACAGGTGATTTTTGTGCATAAATGGGGGACAATTGCATCAGACTTCTAGGCACAAAAATCTGCTGAGCGCAAACAAGCTTTTCTTCTTCATACTACATGTATAGCAGCAAAAACAATTAGAACCATGAAATTAATCAGCAAATGTATTTAGTTTATTGGAGTGCTCCTTGGCAAAGGTTTGTGTAGTCTGGCTTTCTGCAAGGTAGTCTACACCAATAAGCATTGCACAAGGCTTGCAAATTGGTTTTATAAAGATAATTCAAGAAATCAATATTGCACAATACCATATTTCAAATAAAACAGTAAAAGCTAGCTTAAAAAACAGTACTCTTTAACATTTGACATACAAGTACACCATGTATACAAGAAAACAAATACTGGCGTTACATAATTGAACTGCCGTTCACTAATAAAAAAAACCACATATGTTATGACGAGAGCTTTAGGGGTGCCCTGGTTTATGGTAAATTGCACTTTTTCTGGTGGCTAAGATAGCAGAAAGTGAATAGCAAACCCAGCCAAGACCAAGCTGGACTCCTCTGGCAAGTCACTTAACTTGAACTGTTTGATTATACCTGTGAGGGCCACTGTTGATATCAAGTTTGAAAAAGCTTCTGAAATGCATGGTAGCTGAGGGGTTGGTTGCTGGTTGGCTGACATAACATGGAGCAGTATGGAGTTCATTTCTTCTCACTGGAGTTGTGCAATCTAATTTTGATTTTGATTTTTACAAAGATTTGTAAACTTGAATTCCAGGTGCGGTGTGGCCATGTGGTACAATGCATGTGAATACGTAAATTAGAATAGTTCAAGCGCAAAACAAATAACATGCTTAGGTCAATAGTAATGGCACACAGCTGTTTATTTTGTAGCAAATAGCACAAGCAAATCATTATGAAACAGTATATAATGCCAGGCCTTGATTTTAACTCCAGCCACTGCTACCATTGGCCATGCTGCCCTGCCAAGTTGGCCGTGATGCCCCTCCCCTGTATGTCAATGTCATGGCTAACTCGGCCAGCATGCCCTTCGAACCGATCGTCCAGCCGGTTACATGTTTCCATTAACTTTATACAGTTTGGATAATCATTACAAATCTTCAATCAAATGGGCTGTGAGTTGTTATTGCACTCACCACACAACAGGGTTTGCCCTTAACTAGCCAGCAGGACCAGTTAACTTTCACTGGTCCAGTCAGGGTTGTCACTAAGGGATGCTTTTCAACACTGAATTAGCCAGCCACTTGGAAGTGAATTTTGACTGATCCTCAGGTATTTTAACTGGAATTTGGCCAGCGGACCACTGTTAAGAGAGACTGCTGCACAATCACAAGACACAAACAGTTACAATCCTCCCATTGTTTCCAATAAATGGGCTGGTAGTGATAGTCTCCATTATCTGAACACTAGAACTGAACACTAGAGGGCACTTTCATAAAAACATGATATAAAAAACAATGAGAATATATGACATCTGTTGGCAAAGTATACGACAACACACAAAACGCTATGAATAGACTTTCATGCCGACAACGCGGCATACTTGCATTCCTGGCCAGCTTATACATTGTACAACAATAATTAATGCAAAGTTTCAAGCGAAGAGAGGTCATGGACATCCAAATAAAACCAGTCTTGTGCGCTTTTCTGTACGGCTGATATTGCTCGAAGTTTTAATTGTGCAAAGTTTTAGTGGCTATACTCGAGGCTGCTAATATTCCAAAAATTACGGTTCTTTTTAATTTTCGCAATAATTTTTTTTTGACAGTTTCAAAAAAGCAAACCGGGATGACCAGCTTGAAAAAAATACAACCTTTAACCAGTAGGCCCTACACCAAACAAGCTCAGGTTTACCAAGCACAAATTTGTAAGGACAGCGCTAAATTTGCAAATTAATTACATGAGAAAAAGGACATTCCTTTAAGAAAATCAATGGAAAAATTAGGGAATCCAAGACCAAAGCAGGTGTCAGGTGTCACTTTGAAACACCAGCCAGCCATTCCATGCTATCATTTTGGCAATATAGTGTGTCACAACTCGAAACTAAAATCAGAAATTCTTCCAAACTAAATGTAGTAAAGATCACAGACTGCAGGGGTTGCGTCAGGTCAGCCAATAGGTTATGTTTCAGGTACTGTACATATACCAGGAACAAACATGTTTACTCTCCAGTCACAATTCAATTTATTCTGTAACTGTAGGAACCACTGACATACACACTAAAAGGGGTTGTTCAACTTGGGCTCAAACTGCATGTGTTTCAATCGTGTTTCATATGCACTGGGTTGGCATCATTTACACCATAATACATACATGCAGGCATGGTAGGTCTGATCGGAAGTTATTTGTGTAGCAAAGAAAGTAACACATAAACCTAGTAAATTTGGCTAATGATTATTTGTCCAGCGCTCAGAGTGCAATCACGTTTACGACCGTTTTGTGAAATCATTTACATCTCATTACATAGCAACAATTGTGCGATGCACGATCTCACTGCCTAGCACTGCCTAAGGTGTAAATGATTTCACAAAATTGCTGTAAACTTGAAAAACATAATGCTTTAATACTAAATGCATTATGCATGCCATTAACATACTCCAGACCACACACTTCTTACTTTGCAAGCGGGGCGGGGGGGGGGGGGGGGGGGGGGGGGGGGGGGGGGGGGGGTATAGCTATCATAAACCTAAACAATCTAAACGTGCAAGCAATAAATACCGCATGTAAATGGTCTCGTTGCCGACCAGTTTGCATTACCTACGCAGTCAGTCTACATAGTAATACTAGGTGATCTATCTACATGTATGGATTGGAGGTAAACAACCTGATTCAGACAACCTCCTTCCCAAAGAGTTAGAAACACCAAAAGCTGATGTAGCGGGTTGCATACATGTGTGGGATTAAGAACAGCTCCAACATGTACAGCAAGCCTGATACTTCATGTAGGCAGTGAAGGCAATCGCCTCCTTGCCCCTTGTCTTTGACTTGTTGCCCCTTGAACTGTTACAGGGGAAATGTAAATGCCCCTCATAGAGAACTGCCTTGCCCAGATTACAAGAATTGCCCAGATTACAAGAAGTATCAAGCCTAATTAAGCCTGTGACGGTTAAACGTTTAAACGCTTAAACGTTCACAAAATCACTTTCCGTTTAGTAAATTACTGTTTAAACGAAACAAAAAATGCAAAAAATAAGCCTTTCGTTTTCGCTGCCTTAT
>CM021539.1:12561771-12579011 GCA_010994315.2 Pisaster ochraceus | reverse complement strand
ATTTTAGTTGACTCTAGTGAAAAAAAAAGTTAAGGGAATAGGCCTATTTCATATCAAGCTTTGGAGCGTTTTATTCTTTAATTATAGACATTCTGAAAGTAGCCTTGGCCTGAAATTAGGCCTTAAAAAAAGACACAAATAAACATGTGTCACAGGGTTAAATTTTTAACAATATTTAGGCATTTTTAAGTTTGCTATACAAAATTTATGGACTGCTATGCAATATTTTGAGATTGCTATGCAAAAAAATAATTGCATAGCAGTTTTGCTATGCAAAAATTTGGGACCAAATCGTTCCCTGCACATGTACATAAAGAAACACACCTCAGTGGTAAATTCTGACTCCCAACAGGATACAGAGGATAAGATCCTGCATGCACCAGCTACTGTTTTAACTATGCAGTACCATACTCATATGGACTGACAATTAATCCATTGTTTTGACAACAATGCAAAATTATGAATCCAATTCTTTCTTGTGCAATGTATCATTGCCATGTACATGTTTGTTTGTTGGGGTCTTTGTTTGTTGGATTGTTGGTTTGTTTTCATTCATATGCATACTGATAATTATCATCGATATATAGTAATAAAAAAACAAACACACTACAAAAATAGAGTATGAATGGGGGTGCCATCTTGAGATGAACCGGCCTTCTGTAGTGAGAGCACCCAGAACTGCTGTCAACAATTATAACAGAGGTTTATTTTTCAACATGGAAAAAAAATACACAATAGTCCCGTGAAAGCAAATTGGAAGCGCATCCAAATGAAATCAAGCTCTGGTGTTTATGATCAGCAGAGTGTACAGGTTCGAGTCCCGGTTTTGACACTTGTGTCCTTAAGCAAGACACTTAACCATTATGGAATCATCCTTTGAATGGGGCATAAAGCCGTTGGTCCTGTGTGTTGTGTAATGCACGTAAATGAACCAAGTACACTTATCGTTAAGAGAACAGGTTCACCCAGTGCTTTCTGGTATGACTGGCTGCACATTGTGCCACAGCACCTATTAAACCGTTAATGGTTATGTAAATAAATGGGTCCTATATTTCGAACATAGTTATACATACCTTGTAAAAATATAATGGGTGCATTAAGATGCCCTCGGGTATGATAATGCACTATAAAATAACTGTCTGTATTATTATTCAATCATACTTTTGGCATTGACCAAACAAAAAAAATCTTCTGTTTCCGATTACATACCTTTTTAAAATAAGGTTGGTAGGTCGGAAAGTTGTTTTTTTTTAAACGAATTTTGGCGGGCGAATCTGTAGAATGCACTCAACACACACCATCGCATACACATGCGCAGTGCGTTGACTTGTGGGTATTTTTTCGCGCGGGGAACATGGGAACTGAACAACCTCCTCGGATCGGGAAAAAAGACACAAATCACAGACCTATTTCTGTAAATTTGTCTTGATGTGTTCTGGTTTTTATTTCAATTTGTTTCAAACATGTTAAGTTGGTCAATATCAGACATTTTGTCGATGGTATCGATGGTACAACACTTTTTGGGGTTGATTTTTATATACATTTTTTTTTAAATAATAAACAATACTTTCAAGCCGAATAAAAAGTTTAGGGTCGCGGTATAAAGTTAGGGTCGGTCGGGTAACCGGAAACAGAACATTTATTTTGTTTGGCCTAAGTTAAGCCAAATTACTGCCTCATTGATTAATACACAAAAAGTTCTCATACATTTACTAAGACAAATAAAATTCCATGAGACGTTTTACACAAACTGATCTAGAGGAATTAGCAGCATCGTTTCTCATATTGTAAGGAAGAGAACTACAACAAATCGGTAAATCATGTCAATATTTAGCAGATACAGCATTCACTCTACAAGAACCAGCTGAATCAATAAAATTGTATTGTCTCTAGAGTGGAGTAAGAATGGAGTTTTTATTTTAGGAAAAGAATGTTTGGCAAGTTAAATTAAGAGGAAATTTAATAATGAAAAGTGATTTAAACATTGTAAAGTAAGGTTGGGACATTTAACCGTAAACAATTAAATCCATTTCCAAGTTTCCTCGAAGAAGATTAATGGAAGCCAAAGGGACAGTAAAAAAAACAACTTCCTTTTCTTAAAAAAACGTTAGCCCTGCGCACAATCCAGGGAGAATCATTGACATCTCTTTTGTTGGTGGAATGCTTATGTATCTTAATACCCAACAAATGTAATACACTATTTTCAATCCCTACAAATTGGGTTACTTTAACTGTTTAGGAAAATGAACCTACTCTATTGTTTTTGTAAAGATCCCACAACAAAGAATTTTGACAAGGGGGAGGGGGTATAAAACTGTAATTCATAATAGGAGGATTCTCTGGTAATGTAACAAGTCTTGCAAATAGAGAAGTATAAAACTTCAAAATAATGCCACCCAATGCTAAAACACCATCATTTACATACGAACTAAACAGAGTGTTATAAACAGCCACGCTGTCTTTGGTCCTCAAAAGGTACTTAGTTCTACATGTATTAATAATGTTATTAGCTTTAGAAACATACATGTATGTATTACAAGCTCAAGCAATTTGTTACTTCCATGTGTAGTCAAAGGGTGGGTTTTGGCACCCTGACCATGCTGACATGCCTGAGCCACAACTTGTTTGAGCTACACATCAGAGACAATTTTGAAAAAGACAGGAAAACATTGGCTCTGGCTGTGTTTGAAAATATTTCTTGCCCGGTGAAATTACACTGCTAAAGGAAAAAAGCCAAGTGACTGTTTCATTTACAATTATATATCAACACTTTTGCAAGTTTCCGTAAGTCTACATAGGATTTACGAACATAAATACTAATGATTACGTCTTTTAAGGAAAACAGACATGCACTGATCATTTGTAAAATATGATAATCCAAGACCCTAGAGAGTGTAGCCGTACTATCATTTGTACTTCAGTATGCACAGCTAATAAACACTCAGAACATTACAGCATGATAAATGGATACAAACACAAATTCTATTTTATAAACAGTGCAATAAAATCTCATCAAATAGTGCAAAAATCCCAAACAAGAAGGACTAATCTTATATAAATGTTTACACTGTGTATTTTACAAGAAAAGAGGCAGGTGAATATCTGACGCAGGTTTACTATTAATTACATGACAGTAACTGATCTAGTGCGAGACAAGACTGCCTACGCAAGCAACCTACGATGTCTTCACAAAATATTCACAACTCAATACTCCAATTAAGCCTTTACAAACACTGACGTCAAATTTCATCCAATGGGACTTGACAATATTTATACTTTTTTTTTCTTTTTTGCTGTATTGAACAAGAAACTGACTCCCTTAAACCCCCCCCCAAACCCTCCCGGTCTCCCAGCACATCGACCGAATTATCCGTGGCCACATTATCTCCCAACCAATCATGACTTGCACACCATCCTGCAGGCGAGGGTGTCATGTGACTGTAGATATTTGTACCTTCAGGCAAAGTGAGGGATAGTCTTTGGTGGACCTAGACTGATGTTCATTTATTGCACAAATAAGGGGCAAGCACGTACCCTACATGTACGTTAAACTGTGTTGGAATCTTCCCATGACAAGTTAAAAGGGAACATTTACGTTGTTACTTGTTTATTTTTTTTTACTGTCAGTTTAGTTTGACACTACATGTATATACCAACAATTTATTGAAATAAGTACATGTAGTAGCTAGGCAGATGCAATAGGCAGTACATGTATTGACCCTTTAGGCTACCACCCTTTTTAGTCCTGAGTGTTTTTTGTTAATAATAGCAATGGCTGCCATTATTCCAGAATTGTTTTAAAGGTCTGGTTACTTATTGATTTGAGTGGCAGAAAGTAAGATGGATACATAACATTATGAAAAGATAAACAGTGATAGCTGAATCATATACAAATTAGCAGCAACCAATGCATAAATGATAATGATGTCATAAAAAGGCAAAGTAAAACAAATACATGTTTAGCATCCTGCCCGCTTAATTTGGGGGGGCACATGGATTATATTTCTATATTTTAACTCAAAATAAGATTTTTGAAAATATAAAATGTCAACTGAACCATCAAAAAATAAAATACTTCCAAATCAGAACTAAGCCTGTGCCAACCGAATACACATATTTAAATTTGTTAGGGTTCAGATAACTGTGAAAAACTTTGATCGAAAGTGTCGCGAAACGCAAACCACTGACCACATTGTGAGCACAATGCACACAATGCATAGCACGCATCTGTGCGACACACAAAATCAGTCACATCGTTTCCCCAATAACTTAAAGGCCTATAGTCTTTGTTATCTCTCTACTTTGCGTGCTATAAAAGCAAGAAATGTTTAATGCTAGAGGGCCCTAGCATACGCCCTCTATTGGTGACACGTACCAGCAGCGCATTACCAATAGCATACAAAAATGCTTTGAACTAAGACTGACCTTACCTATAAGGTGCGTGCTTGGGAAAAACATTTACCCCAAAATTGTACCCAGCATCATCGCTGGTGTGCTCACTAATATACGGCATTGTCATCTCTGGTGCACACACAAGTGCATCACTTTTAAAAGGGCGGCACATCGCTGATGGAAGTTCCCACTATGGCCAGCTGGCTATCGCTGTTCGGTTGTATGACTAGCAGGCAAAACTTTGTTGGCTAGTGGCTAATTCATATTCAGTTGGAAAAACAATGTTTGGAATTTTAAAAGAAAGTGCTACACAGAACACAGGATGGAACCTCAGTTCAATGCATTTTTATTTTTGAACTTTAAATTCTTGTGAAAGTGAGCAACAGGGTTTTTTAAATACATACTGCACAAAATAAAACCACTGTAGACATTATCAATGTCTTGTCCAACATGTTTCTTTCACTAGGCCCTATACTGCATTGAATATTGGAACCATCAATGGTTTAAAAAGAAGGGTGGCCATCTTGAAAATAACAAATACAAATTATAAAGCCCCTCCCGCTTCCCTTTTTCAGAAACCCTGACACTAAACAGTTTGTCTTTTTACTCAGCCTAATATAGTAACAGCTCAATAAAGTTATAACACACTCTTTCAAATAGTGCTAAAAATAGGGCAAATGTACTTAAAACTGGAATTGTGTCCAACTTATAGGAGAATATGCTAAATCGAAACATTCTCACCTTGATTATGTAAAACAGGTAAAAAATAATAAACATTACTTTTAAAAGACGAACATGGCTGAGAAAACTTTTAAAAGCAAGCCAAGGTCATGCACAAAATCTTAGCATTCACCTATCCTGCATTTGTGGCACTTTGGCTGGTAGTATTATACTCACAATTCTACTCATTGTTTTGCATAACAATAGGCTGTCCTTAATAGGATCTACAAAGGGAGATGCTCAGGAATGCATAGCATCCACCTGTTACATATTTAACTGTGCAGCAGTATAGCAGATGAAACTAAGTGTTCAATGTGCATTGACTTTTATTGTTGATCAGTTAAAAAACTTCCCATGGCAGGCCTGGAACTAATTCACAGGAGTTTACTGTTTTGTTGTTGTCATGCTTGTGCCTTTAGTATTTTCAACATGAAATGCTCTATTTTCAGTGCTCTAAGTAAGGCTTTACCTGTTCCCCCTTCAAGACTAACGATACTGCTTATTTATACTTTTTTATATCTTTTAAAAACACAAAAACAATCATGTTTTTAATTACAAAACAGAATTCTGCACATGTCCTGTAAACCTAGAGTTCCATAATATCATACATGTAATTTGTACATGAACAAAATGTACATGTAGCTGTCATGAAAAGTCTACTTCAAACCCAAATTAAATATAAGGTAGCAAACCACAAGGAAAACTCGGTAAGTTATTTGATTATTTTGGGTTGAACAAAGAAAAACTGACTGGAGCTGCACTTAAGAGTTTACTTAAAGGTTTACTTGTCATATTATCTCATAACAAATAGCCCTCATAGTTCAGAATTCTTGTCATTGCATATCTGTTAAAAATTGCTTTACAAATATTCACTCAAGTTGGTTGAATGCACTAAAAAGTCTAGAAAGTATTAAGATCATTGGCACAAAACATACATGTATTGTAGCCTACATCAAAACTACTTGAATTTTGGCAGAAAGAAGAATACCTTACATGTACATGTAAATAAATTTTTTTAATATTGTAACAAAAATCTTGACTAAAAAAAGGGTGGTTTCGGCTGCCAAGTCTTTATCATTACTTTCTGGCTTAAAAGAAAGCCAAATCTTTGTTTCCATCCCATCAAGTTTAAAAATTCATTACATCAAAAACACTTCTTTAATTTTGATATTTTTATATAATTTGCAAACTTCAACCTGCGTGTTATAAGTGCTGGTGTAGAGTGTATGTTAAACATTTATAAGCATAAACCTGTCAGAAGACCAAATTAAGGTGGGAAAACTCAAGCAACTGTTCCATTATTTATATAGAAAAAACAAATGAAGTCTAATAAGAAAGTCAGTGTCTTAGGAAGTATACATTGTAATTAAGAGACAACAAGGTCAAGACTAATGTAATAAAGCAGACAGTAAGCTCCAGATCTGAAACTAGCCAAGTAAAATGCAAACAGTTCTGTAGATATAAACAGGTACGTACATGTAGGAGGTCCTGAAGAAACAAATCCAGTGATAACTTTACATAGTTTGCAAGTATGATTTTAAAAATTGACAAGTGTCTCAATATTTTGTTTGAATACAGTGTGGTTGTGGTAGACTTATGGTACACTCTTTTTAAGCATTCTTTAATCAGACAGGTCAGGAAAGCCTACAACACTGTACATACAGTATACTACATATTGAAGACACATACACTCCCAGCATCACTCATCCCGAACACCATGACTACATTATAAATTCATAATATCAAATGCATTCAATAAAGCCAGTTACCATGGCAACTCATCTTGTGTAAAAAGAAAGAGGAGAAAAACAGTCATTTTTAAGTCTGCTCACGTAGATGCGAGCACCGGTATAATAACTGAGTGACGCTGAGTAAGATTTTCATCAAAAGTCATACATGCGTGATCTACAGTATGTGTCTACATGTACAACAAGATCCCTCCAAGTCATTTTGACCATTACTCAAATGTAGGTAGTGTCTAGATTGATTTGGTTTCTCTTGGAACATGAGGTGTGGGATCACAAAGTCCAATGTAGGGTAAACAGTTGGTTCATGTAATTACTAGTCCTTGGTATATGCCAGCTACATGTGAATATAATCAGAAATTGGAGGGGTACTTAAAATTGTACTTAAAGTTGTTGGTGACAATAAAGTAAAAAAACATTGACTCAGAACATTTAACAAAGTCTAAGAAAACAGACAACCAATTTGGTATATTGGCTTGTACAATTCACGGTACATGTGACAGTTACTTCAAATTGAATTAATCCAATGGGGCAGCTATGTAAAGAAACAACATATTCTGAGCACATAAAAGAAAACTAATTATGTATCTCAAACATCTAATGTATTTCAAACATCACGTGTTGTCCATGAGCAAACATTGACTTTGATATTTTGTTCAATCCAATTAACAGAACAATTTTCCTGCACTGATGATGATTTCCGATACTATTGTCTACCTCTGAAACCACCAATTCATTCAGTTGCAGGCTTGGATTGAGTAACTGTTTTCTCAGCCAATTCAGCTGACTCTTAGCCAGTATTTATTCAGCCTTTAAATTCCATGACTGGCAGGATTTAACAGTATTTTGTATGATGACAAATGTGTACGAATGATACTGCCTGAGGCTAGGGTTTGCACCTTTATCAAGACAACCAATAATGTGTGCTGTGAGGTTGTGGTACAATGTTTTCTTCTCATTCTGAAATCCTACTTTTTCACTTTAGGGTGCTGCCTGGAATGCTTTCCCAGAACAATTTGGGGTAGCTAGGGATTGTCCAAATTCTCTCCATATGGCTAAGTACTCCATAGTAAAACTACCTCCAATTCTCCAGAGATTCTACATGTATGGCTTAAAATTCAAGTCCCTTTTACAGTGGACATGGATGGCATAGGTGGGCACACTTCAATTCAATTAAGATCAATTTGACATACAAGTAAAGTGCAGGTGAACTCAAATCTTCACACATTGTAAACGTGTGGTTTTTCTAATCCCAGTTATCCCTTAATCAGCGAACAGAATCAAACTCTTTTGTCCTGTACCACCATAATGCTGTGTCAACTGTAAAAATACATTGTGTGTATCACACACAGTCTCCTTCTCAATAGCCTGACCATCTTCAGCAACCTGTTCCACACAAATGGACACTGCTTAATACTGAGGTCACTGACCCATGAGATCAGACACAACAAAAAACAGTGCTGGGCCAGACCAAGCCAGACACACCATTGACAGTTCACCTTGCCAGTGCACCCCAAATCATTTATGAAATAAATACAAGTATTGATGCTAAAAGGTACATGTATTACATTAGACATTGGTGAAAGAGAATACAAGAAATGGTTAAATTACTGTACATTTTTGAAAAATAACACACAATGCTTATATTCTTTGCCCAGCCTGAAACTCATGTGAAGTTAATTTAAAACTATGACTTGTTTGTGTGTTGTGCTGTCATTTATAGCCTTTGAGGAAGACTCTGCTAGGGTTGAAAAGTCAAACCACTATTTATTGCATTTAAACTATACATGTAGGTCCTTTTGGCCAGTAAGCAGTTTGCAACAGCTAATTTTCTCTTTTTAATTTAAAACATTTAAATATTTGTTACCATATGGAGACAAAAGACAATGGAAGGTCTCACTAGGGTAATTAAACAGTGGGATGTTCCACAAGGAATTCTGTGTACAAAGACTTTGGAAGGACATGAAGGAAAGGTAACGTAATCTTCAGACTGTAGGGGTAAGCCGCGGCTTATGAATTGATTTTCAGGCCTTCAACGTGCACTGCGGCTTATATTCCAGGTGCCTTATACACTAACATGTAAAGTAAGCTTGACTAAAATTTTGACTTAAATTAAAATGGCAAAGTTCTCTAACTTAAATAATTTAAGCTCGGCAACATGTACAGGTAGCAAAAAGTTGGCAACTAGCGATTCAAACTAACACTGGCAATACTCAACTAAACTTAGCACTAGTTAAAGATCATGTCAGGAGCTCAGGACTTGATGATAAATACCATCAAGTGTGGCCAGCATGTTGGTCAGTAGGTTCAGTAAAAGGCTTATTTTGGATCACAATGAAAATCTAACAGCTTACCAAGTAGAGTAAAATAATTTACACAAATCTATGCATGAAACTAGGAAAAGATATCGGTCACCAGTCATATTTTGACAATTTTAACTTTTATCCACCTTTGTAATTCTTCTACCCAAGTATTATGACCAACTTCTTCATTGAGGTAATAGTTTTGTGGAAGAAAATTACAAAGCATACAGAGATAAATTATCCTTACACAGTTTGTGAAGTTAGATATTTTTTGTGTTTGAGCCATGAAATTTTATTTCCAGACTCTAATCTGATCTGAATTATAGAAATTTACCGCTTTGGTGCTCAATAAAGTGATGATTTTCACCACCCAGTCGGCCAAGTTCTGAAGGGGTTGGGGAGACTTTGTACACTTTTGTTTTGGACCAAGTTTGTGGGTGCCTAGTTTGATATACTGTACTTGCTGATATGACTGTTATTATCTTTAAACAATCCTATTTTATGACTTTTGACCGAATACATATTTTATTCAAGTGTTTGGCTATCTTATTAATCATCAAAACAAACTACATAGTAAGTAAAGCTTCAAGTTCAAATGAAATGAATAAAATATATCCAAAACAGATATTTACAGTGTGTTCAAAACAACTTACATAATTAATGTTTTGACTAAAATCGAAATGAACGTACCCTTTTCAGTTGACATAAATCTACTATTTATTGTCTGTACATATGTTGTACACACACACCTCAATGAAGCATTCCAGACAAATTACTAGCATAAAGCCAACAGACATGTATGTAGCTCAAATTTGCTGGTAACAACTCTTTTTTAATTTGTATTTTGACAATAATTGTATGTACTACTATTTTACAATACCTACATGACATGTATGGTATTGTAAATTTAGACCACTATTGTCAAATTACAAATTAAGAAAGATCAGTTGCAAACACTGTCACATTTGAGCTAAGGATGCATGGTGTAATACATTGTGTACATCATGCAATAATGCCGTCAACATACATTTTTATTTGGATCCATGGTATGAAAATTTATTATACTGTATAATAAAAATAATAACCTGTTATACTTTTGTTTGTTTTTAATCCCTTTGCAATATTACTGATTAGGGCTATGCAATGTACATTGTAAGGACATATTATGCAAATGAGCATACCGCTGTAAGCTTTCATATGAGATCCAATGCATTGTCATTGTTTGTATGTACCATTGTTGTCAGTTGTTACGTATATTGATGATAAAACACATACATCCGACCCTGCATTGGAAAGATAACAGGATAAAGTCCACATCTGCCATATAGTATTTTTCCCCTGCTGAAGGATTATTGATTCAATAAAGGAGCCTTTCTTTTTATTTCTAGGTAATTAAAGAGTCATTCTACCTGACCAACTGCAATCAGCAATTCTATTGTGTCACTATACAACAACAAAAAATGGATAAGGGGAGGGGCAGATCAACGACTGAATTCTATTGTCAAATTTCGAGGACAGTTTCATAAAGGGATCATCTCTATTTTGAAAAAGATAGTAACGGTCTATGAAAATTTCATCAGTTGGTAATCAATACAAAGAACAAAACCTTGAATGTCTAACTATTAATGTTTGCATTCGTAAACATATAGGCCTAATTTGATATTTGATATTTTGTTTGTATTATTATTATTATTATTTATTTCTTTTTAATCATATTTTATTCCAGATCTTGCTTTTTTCTGTCAAGGGAGCTGAACCTAGCCACAGTTTTTACTGAATGTAAACTAAAAGAATATCACAGGAAGACACCATCAGTAACTGATGTTTGGATAAAGATTGTAAAAAATTGCTTAGCATCCCTTACAGGACTCCAAATTTGCACTAGACTGCAGGCTCAAGACCAGCGTTTTTAGCATCATAGGGCCTGTAAACTCAAGACCTGACAAGTCCAGCGGTCTCGTACTGATTTTGAATAATAATACCTCACCTCATCTTAAATTTTACAAATTATGTTCAAATGTTGAATTTGAGTCATTAATATCTTTCAATTCTGTTTAAAAGTATGAAAATATTACCAAAATGACTAGAACAATATTCTCTTTAGTGCTTTTTCAAATAAAACAAGTTTAATTGTGACACTGTGTAGACTTTCTCTCATTTTGATTCTGGTTCAGTAGGCCCTACAAATGTCAGGCTACAAGCCCTTTGGTCTTAGTGGATAATTTCCCAAAACTGGAGCCCTACATCAGGCCTGGATTTACTCAGAGACCATGGCCTCTGTTGCCCCAGAGTCTTGGCCTCGGTGCCCCTTCAAATGTTTCCCATAGACTTTAAGATTTTCCAATGGGAGTGCCCTTGAAAAAATGAAAATGGCCTTGCCCTCTCAAAGTTAAAATTTCAAGCCTGCCTACATTTACCAATCATTTAATTCTAAAAATTAAAGATGAACAGTAGTTATTATTGCATCAGGGATAAAATATACATTATGAGTTGGGTTTTACCCTTTACCCGAACCAACAACGTAGGATAAGCACTCTGTATACAGAAGACAAAAAATCAGGCTGGCCACTCATCAATAAGAAATCAGGTAACAGCATTGGACTCAATAATCAGTTTAGGCTTATTGCAAGTTCTGCATGTGACACATCTGGTTTAAAAGCCTGTTCAAACTGTCTACCCAGAATTCATACATATTTATACAACCAGAAGTTTTCTCCAGTAAATTGTTGGTCTTTTGTGGTTTTTTGTGTTGTTGTTGTTGTTTGGTTTTTTGTTTTGGGGGGAAAGTTTTTATTTCATTCCTATTGAACTGCACAGTGCAGTGTACAGTACGTGGGGAAAATACATTTACATGGGGAAAAAATATACACGTAGGGAAAATATATAAACGTGGGGAAAATATATATACGTGGGGAAAATTAGGCAAAACTGGACAGAAATGGCTAATTCAAACTGCAATGAGCCAAAACACTAATTGTTTTGTAACCCTTCAGTTCGAATCTCAGGGATTATTAGGGTCATGGTTGGTGAGGAAATAAACAAATCCTTCTAACATAGGTAATTTGGGAAGATGTAAACCAGCACAGAGTCTTTGTTTCTGTCTGACCTAATTTCCTCATGGTTTTCATTTTGGTCCAATTGTTAAAACGATTTTAAACTCCAGTCTACAATAAGTCAATCTTGGGTTCTAGGCATCCAAATTGATTCACACTTTGGGGGATGAAGATATCTGGAAGCATTTTTCATGAAATTTTAGCTCAAACATTAACGATATCATGTTTTAATATGTAAAACATTACAAAAACTTAAGTTGTGACTAGTGCACATTTTAGTTGTGACTAATCTGAACTGATACTGATGTCCAAAATGGACCTCCCATGACTCCTACGGATTGCACAATTTACAGATTGTGCACAATTTTACCCAATCTGCAGATTGTGCAAATCTGTAGAGGTCCTGTGCATTCCATTTTGGATCAGTTCAGAATTTGACTTATTTAATAGAGAATGATACAAACATATCCACAATAAGGTTTAACAATTAACAACAAAATAAATTTACAATAACTTGAAAACTAGTATATTTACCTATCAGAAGACTTTGTTGATATTGGCAAAAGAACTGTCTGATTGTCATCCATGTCAACGCAAGATTTTGACCCCAATTCAATCTCTAGATTTAAAAAATAAAATTCATTTTTATCTGTTAAAATGTATTTAAAACCATGTTGATGGCCATTTAAAAAGTCAATGACAAGTAATAACAGAAGGGTTATGGTTTTCGCAAACTAGACTTAAGTTTTAAAATGTTAGTTCTGTTAGTGTTAGTACTGGGATGAGATTTGACGAGTGTGGAAATTCCTGAAATTCCTGAAAAAAATGACAAATGGGTCTGGGTTCCCCCTACTCCTAGAACTATGCGGTTCGTTCCGCTATCGTCTCGTCTACATGGAGACGATAGCAGAACGAACCGCAAAGTTATAGGACATGTAGGAGTAGATTCCCCATTCCAGACCCACAACATCCTAGATGATTGTTACACACATTGACATTTCAGGAGGTTGTTGAATGTTAGTGTTACAGACTGTGTCTGTACATCACCACAAAATACAAAACTTGTGGGTGTATACTAGACTAGTTTTCTCCCTTTGCCTTTGGTGATTTCTTTAGTCCTTTACTTCTTTCAAAGTTTCAAGTAGGGCCTAAATGTTAAAGTTCTAAAAGTTTTTTTGAAATCCTGAAATCAGGAAAAATCATGAGAAGTTATATACAGTTTAAGTAAAAAATATTATTATAAATGCAACACTTGTTTTTCTACAGCACAAGATTAAGATTACAGGAACAAATTAAATTTTACAACTCAACAAAAATCTAAATATCAAGAATATTATTATTATTAATATTATAATAAATATCAAGTAATAAACCACAATGTTTATTAATATTATAATACATATTTCAACAGTAGTTTCATAATGGCTACACGAGACGAGGTTGCTTTTTTGCTATCTTGATTATATTATTATTAAACCATGTTTACCGGCCAAGCTTGACCCGCCGTAAACCGTCCATCACTTCTCATTTTATTCCTAATTCGTGGTCCTTCAAACAACACTCACCTCTCCTGTTGGTTGGACGTACACGGACAGCAACCTTTACTTTCGACATCATAGATGGACTTGCCATGTTTCACCTTATTTCCTATGGAATACAGCTAACACTACAGCTAGAAATCCTTATCACTCCATTTGTTTCGGATTGTGTACAGCTATATGTCACTAAAGCTTGAGAAAAATGAGACTAATCGTTGATTTCCAAGTCCTAATTCATGAAAATTCATATTCGTCTCCAGAAGGAATCGGATGTTTAAAAGCGTATTGTCACTCACAGTCGATAGTCTTGTGTGTGTACATGTACAAAAAACAAAGATAGGTAGGTGTCATAACCACAAAAGCATTACTATTAAATTGAATGGTTTAGTTGTGTGTACAGCATGGCATGATTGCATCCATCTGTAGCTCTCATCGCGTGTTTTCCATAACATCAAGAGAGTAGAAACAGAAAACTCTCACGTCTCGTGAGGTGTGTGTGTGATGATGTGAAGCCCGCCAACTCACTGGTATCCGGCTCCCCACTAAAAATCAACGAGGGTCGCCAGTCGCCACGATTTACGAGGGCGCACGGACGTTAACGGCGCACAGTTACAACCACAGGCCCCTTTTCGAAACCGGGTTCGACTTGAATGGGCTCAGGCTTGGGTTCCGGCTTTGGCTCTGCCAGTTATTTTTAAAAACGTTACTGGCTTTTCCAACCAGACTTGTTTTGAGGGGACATAGTTATCTTTCTTTATTTTTTAATTTACAAAAAAAATTATTTAAACGGGGGGGGGGCAAAGATATCATTTAGGGTAAATTCAATGTATCGTATGTATTCGTGCATTGTATTCGATCTTATTTTGGGAGCAAAGGTTCTGAGCACACAGCCGTTACGCAATTGGCACTGTTTCGCCTCGTGAAATGTAGTATACCATGGAGGAAGGAAAAAATAGTCAAGATTTCACACATGATACACCCAATATATATTCCACACATACATAGTCCATTGTCATTGGTGGAACGTGCGTCACGTGTCATACTTTATTGCGTCACTGTACTGACCCGAAGCACAAAACGTCAAACCATAGAGCAAGGGAACGCACATGGCCGCACAATGTGCGCCGACCATTTCCACCATTTTGGATGACTGGGAAGTCGACCAGAGTTAAGTAACCATGGTCGATCTAAATATCACTCGAAACGCTGCATAGAGATGTTTCTCTCGTCAACTCGCAAAGTTACGTCACTGTGTAAAAACTTCTTCTGATAGCCCTCTCTTCCCTTTGAATCAACCTCCAGCCTAGAGCAAGTTCTCGGGCGTTAACCATTCATGCGTAGTCCGTGGTTCCTCGAACGCATTGTCAATTGATTCGTTAATATGGCAACTCATATATTGGCTCGTAAAACAATTACTAGCCAAAAAAACAGTGCAATGATAAATATTATCTTAATATTTGGCTTATGTTTGGCAAAAATCTACCCATAAACCCATTTTTTTGTGTTATTGCAAAAGTTTACAATTATCCGCCATGAAAACAAACCGCCATCTTGACAAAGTGACGTAACTTCGTTTAGTTGGCTATAGGGAAACAGTGCTCCGGAAGGTTGATCCAGTTGGACTAGCTAGTTAAACCATGCAGCGTTCGAGTGACATTTAGATCGAATAATGTTAAGTCTAGTCGACTCTAGTCAGCCAACCAAATTTGCTCGGTTCCCATGGGACAGATTTCCGGGGACTGGTGTCCCTATGCAGTCACAACAGCATTACTAACTAAAGGCCTGGTGGAAACAGCACGGGTTTTTTTTACAGCAAAAGAAATCGTGTGTTTATACCCCGCAGAGCTCAAAGAAATCATTTACAAGCCACAAGACACCCACAGCGTGAGTTTCTACCCCCCCCCCACTCCATCCCAGGGTAACAAAATTCCAAACCAATATCACTAGCCTATATCAGCAGAGCGATCGAGAGTCAGCATATTACTACGCATCGCAACTAGTTAATCTTTCAGCACTTTACTTGTTTGCATACAATTTATGAATAAGTTTGTGTTTTTCTTAAGAATAATTCATCATCAGAACAACAAAAAACAACCGTTAAATCATCTCGCCGCCACTTGCATACAGTCTCCCTTCTATCCAGCACTTCGTGGCTACGGCTTCGTATAATGATCTAAACCACAAAGGCCTTGACGAAAGGCTAACAAGGACTGGTTGGGCAGTGGGATGATAACGCAAACAAAGGCTAGCTTGACTAGGCTATCCCAGACAATTTCTATGCCAAGTAGTAAGTTCACTTTTGAAGACACCGTGTCGTAGACGGAAGAATGCTAAAAAGCATTCAACGTGTAGAATAAAGACAAGAACAATACAGCAAACGACAGCTGACCAATCATGGTCATGGCGAGAGGAGGGTAGGGTGGGATGTTCCTAAGTGATAAATAGCTGGGAAAGTTTATGCACTCGAACTGGTCGAAGACTCAGGTCACGTGGGGTGTACTGTAAAGACCGGTGTATTATGGGTTTTGTCCCCTGGTTTGTGTCCCCCACATGGAAAATAAAATAGACCTTCCTATTGCAACGTAGTCACATCCCGATTTTTTGCCAACCGAGGTTGGAAAACTATGGAAAGCCACAAATGCAAAACAAAAACAGTTGTAGCAATGTTCAAATATTTAAAAATAGTGTTGATTTTGTTGAAAACAAAATAATCCATCATGGGAGGTATTTCATTTAATTGAAGGTTTTCAGACAATTTTGACTTTGATTAAAACATGCGTTAACATGATTGAATGTTTTGGCAACATTTGGCCGTCCATGCCAACCAGAGCAGTTTGTTTACCAACAATGGAGAGGTCCATAGGCTGAAGAAGGTGGATTCAAAAGGGGCGCTATCAGACACCGTTTCCACACAATTAGTAGTCTTTGTGCAAGACGTTCTTGTTGAGCTGGTGAAACCATAGGGCCTTTGCACACTCAACACTACTTACGTCTTGACTACCGCTAGACCTTAGGCACACGACGTCATTTCAGTAGAGCCCCCTCGCCTACAGGTCAAAAGGAGGTTGTTCATTGGCCAATCCTGTGCGCCGCGCGTACAAATCTGTGCGTTTGGATTGTTTGCGTCACCATTTTACCTCTAAGATGGCGGCTGGATGATGTCAATGCATAAGGTCCATTGGTAGTAGTAATGTGCGCGACTCGGAGCGGGGAATCGCAATTGAGTGATAATGAACATAATGAACAACAAACAGCCTCGCTACCATGGGCAGCGCGCCGTATCGATACCTCTCGTCACTAACCCCTGGTAGGGATGTACTGAGAAACAGCGCTGATTGGCTCCCAATGGTGACTACTTTGCGTGCACGCTTGTTAAAAACTTTCGAGCGCATCATGGCGCTTGTAGGACGTTAGTACGCGCGTGTGAAAATGCAGGTATTTTGACGCGATTCCATTTCAAATAAATCATGTTTTTACACGGTCACCCTT
>CM021539.1:12546552-12558701 GCA_010994315.2 Pisaster ochraceus | reverse complement strand
TGGCCAAGGATTCAGGTTTCCTGTCCCTTGGCCACACAAGTGGGGCTAGGTAAACCTCATCCAGGACGGATTCAATGCCCTGACCTTTCTCATGATTTTTTCTGCAGAGGTCACACCAAACTTTATTTTTTTAGTTGCAAATCCGTTTCTGTGCTCATAAATTAGCCACTGAAATCCCCAACTCTCAACTGTAGACACCTTTGTCATTCGACTTGAAGTTTCACATGAACTTGAAGATGCAGTAGATGTGGTAGCACCTGAACCATTGGCATTATCACAATGAGGTTGTTCAGCTTCAGGTTGGTCTTGTTTAGGTGCACTGGGTTGTCTGAATAATTAAAATAAAGTTGAGAAGAAAAAAAATATTGAAATCATGAATCGTGGTATCAATTGAAGTGATCTTGCATTGCAACATTGTTAAATGCTGAAGTATGAAGAAAACGCTTTAGACAATACATAATTTGACTGTCAAGAACGGCCATGACGACCAAACATTACAAAATAAAAACTTACGTGACAAAAAAAGAGTTGAGCTTCATGCATTTTTTTACTGCCGATTTCTGTAGGTCGACTTGTCTCGAACGTTTCAAACAATCCCTTCGTGGCATTTTGAACGAACGGATGTTATTTACAATCTTTTTGGTAGAAAAATTCAATCTCGTGCTATCGTCTTTGTGTACTGCAAAAACATGAATGAAGTGACAGGGGATACAACAAGTGTGTATTTATGTTTACACTGTGCACACGACGACGATCTAGTCACGATGACGCGATGTCAACAACGCGATGTCCAACTTTTACCAATCATGTGCTGTCAGCGTGTTCAGTAAACAACAGAAGTTCTCATCACCTTGGTTGTCAAAAACTCTGGTCTCTGTTAACATCGCACACAGCAGGGATGATCAATCTCGCTGCGCCCTTGCTCGTTCGCTCTCCTAGCCCGAAGACCAGACGTCACTATTTAGAATAGTTTGAGAAACTGAGTAACGACCAGTCTACATTTAGTTCTGGATAGCAGCTGCCTTCGTTTAATGATGTTGCTCCCGCTGGAAAGCAATTAGTTCAATGCTATTTATTTAACTTTTGGAGGGGCCAACATTAAAGATGTCAGCGGAAATGAGGCCGCGAGGTGATCTTTGGTTGTGTTGTGTTCGCTGCGGTGGCTAGATGGTGGGGATTAATTGGTCCAAGATGCTATCGGCAGCGCGGTCAGGCTGCCGGTAGACAGCGCTGGATCTTGGATGCAAAAGGTGAAAAGGGACACTACGGCCATCGGGGAAAAGGGCACAGCAAACCTGGCCGTAATATTTGGTCATTTTCAAGGGGCATCGCGGCCACTTGAAGGGCCTGTCCTGGGTATATTGTTATTAATATTATTAAATAAAGGTTCTCTTTTAATACAATTCAAACAAAATTTTAACTTATGTTTTTTCTTATTTTTACCTGATTTAAAAGAAGCAGAAATTCCGTTCCTATATTCTTCATGTCCATAACTACACTTTTGTTGATGTGTAACAAAAATTAAAATAAAATAAAATAGTATTAATAACGTATCCATGGATGACAATCCAGAAATTATTTCAGTTTTAAACATCATGTACCGATTGGCATTGAGCAAGTGTGCACATCCATGCAACAAATGCATAGCAACTCCATCGACTTGCAGGAAATTAACACTGGACCGCAGGCACAAGGCCAGTGTTTTTAGCATCGGGCCAGTAAACCATTGGGCCAGTAAACTTGTGACTGGACAAGTCAGGCGGTCTTGTGTGATTGTTTTATTTCTAAAAATTATGTTCAAACATTGACTTTTTCCGAAGTATCTGTCAAATCTGTTGAATAATGAAAGTTGTACCCATACAAATAATCATGACTCTGTGTCACATTTTGTTTCTGGTCTTGTGAAAAAATTTCTGGTCTGGCAAAAGTTTTGAGCTATAAGCCCTGTAGTCTTGTGATTTTGTCCCCCAAATTCGAGCCCTGGGTCCTACACACAACTCCAGTGACCTAAGGCTCAATCTGTTAATTGTGGCCAGCCACCAACCTGGTCACTACCACACAGTGAAGATTAGCTTCTCACATTGCCTATATTATTGACTTGCTATAATATCAATAATCTATGTACACTAATGCAACTTTTAAAGACCAAGAAACTTATGAAGACTAAACTTAATGTATTTAAATCCAAGTTAAAAACCCATTTGTTTACGATTAATTCCTTCTAGCATGTCTAGTACTGTTGAGTTATTTATAATATTTTTCTCTACATTTGTTGTTGTATTTTGTGTAATGTGCAGTAGAGTATATTCATATAGGTATTGCGCAATATATATTTCCGTTATTATTATTACTATTATGAAGAACTTAAGATGGAATGATGTTTGTGTTCTGTGCAGGCTGATCAGGGGATCTACAATGAAAAAGTGAAAGACATGATCACCAAAAATCGCCAACGTCTGATTGTCAACATCAATGATCTACGCAGAAAAGCACCAAAGAGAGCACAAAGGTGGGTGAAAACCCAAGATCACACTTAATCTTGGGGGGGGGGGGCGTAAAGTGAGGCCAGCCCCAAGTCTAACCTTGGGTTGTGTTTGGGTGAAGCAAATCCCAATTCTGTTCTTGGGTTGTGTGGGAGAAGGGTGGTCAAACATTTGGTAAGTGTACAGACGGGATTTTCCTCATTTTCTTTTTGAGGACCCTGTTTGAGGACACAATTTTATTAGCATTCTCTCTGCGCAGCTAAGCTCATGGAGCCACAAAAATATGGTTTGTTTATTGACTGAAATTTTTAGCACAATTTGCTTGCTTTGTAGATTGGAAAACCCCAACAAGGCTGCAATATTAAGCGTGTTTTGTTATTTATCATCAGACTATTAAACAGTGCCCATGAGGAGCTAATCGCTTGCCAGCAAGCCTTGAAGGAGTTTGTCATCTCAGCAGATACTGCCTATGGGAAGGAACATGAGGAATTCTTTGTTGGCTTTGAAGGTAGCTTTGGAGCCAAGCACCTCACTCCACGGTCACTGTCTGCTCGTCACATTGGCAATTTAGTGTGTGTTGAGGGCATTGTGACCAAATGTAAGTTGGAATCAAACAGTCATGGAAGAATACAATGTAGCAGTCGGGGCTTCTTGGGGTTATTCAAGTTTGTTTCATAAATAAAGTAACTATTAAAAACTAAATGAGTCAAATTAAGACAGAAATAGACTGTTGTTTCAAACAAAATTGTGACTGAAGGTAGTAACCACAGGTACTCAACGAAACTGAAGTGTTAAGGGTAAACATTTTGTAAGGAAAACTAGCGGTTTTTATTTTAGAGTGAGTTTTGCATCCGGATAGACATTATTCAATAGTCAAGTGTGCAATGTTTAAACCTGGTTGTTTTTTCATAGGTTCCCTAGTGAGACCGAAGGTTGTTCGAAGTGTTCACTACTGCCCAGCAACCAAAAAGACAATGGAGAGGAAATACACTGATCTCACATCACTGGATGCATTCCCAAGCAGTTCAGTCTACCCAACAAAGGTAACATCAGGGATGTGATTTCTCCGTTTTTAACCGGAATTCTTTTTTTTTAAATCCGTGTTTTTTTTTGCCCCCCCCCAAAAAAAAAAAAAAAAAAAATTGTAATTTTTTTTTAAAAGATCAAATTCATAAAAAAATGAAGATAAAACCATATAATAACGACCCAGATTGCAGAGTAGGGCTTTTGAAACCAAAGATAAATGTTAATATTGGGCTTCATGCTCACAAGTTTTTGAGCTCGCATTTTGCGCTTTGCGCTCAGAGTTCAGGTTTTTTTCTCAACAGCCTATCACATCCCTGTAACATAATGGTTTCTTCAGTAAGCAGGCATTAGCAGCAGAGTAAGATTTTAAAGGAAAAGTGGGGATACAAGTAAGAAAAACTACACGTTCGTTCAAAAGGTCTTTTGTTAGAGTCCTGGTTTTTACACAGAGGACATGACCTCTGTTTCCCTGGTCTTTTTGCTGCTTTAGATTGTTCACATAGACATTCTGAATTTCTGATGGGATGCTCGTCAATCAACAAAAGTGCCCCACAGAGTTAGTACAAGTATTGATCAGCCATAGAAAATTTGAATCAATTTGTCATGTGAAAAGTCTTGTTTATCAAATAAACTAAATTTACGGTCTGCTGATATTGCCAAATTATTTGTTAACTGTTTGATTTAACCGTTATGCCATCAGGACGACCAGGATAATCCTCTTGAGACGGAGTATGGTCTGTCCACATACAAGGACCATCAGACGTTGACCATCCAAGAGATGCCAGAGAAAGCTCCTGCTGGTCAGCTCCCACGGTCTGTGGACATCATCACAGACAATGATCTGGTAGACAATTGCAAGGTACCTGTCACAGTTGTGTTGATACCAGGGGAATGATTCTCCAGCATGTCACATCCCAGCTTTTAAGCTGAATTAAAGTTTTTGTAGAAAATGGGATGGACTTTTTCAGCATATTTTTAAATGTATTTCTCAATTTGTATAGTTTGCACTAGAAACAATTAGGGACAATTGTTGAAGGATGTGTATTTTAGGTGCAGTTATATGCCTGCATCCTTCACAATTACAAACATCTTCAATGGCCGGTTTATATTAAAATGATAGAACTTAAAATGAAGCTTTAAACCCTTGTGACAATTAACCAATTTATTTGTACCCTCCCAAAGCCTGGTGATAGAGTCCAGATCATTGGAACGCTTCGCTGTCTGCCAAGCAAGAAGGGGAGTTACACTAGTGGCACTTTCAGGTAATCACAATACACAACATTCTGTTACTCTGTACCCAAATGGATATACTCTAATAAGGTTGCTCTGCTTGGTCCCAAGCCAATCCATAAAAATCAAGCAATACATGTTATTGGGAAGCAGAATGAGTAAAATGATCTTACTTATAATTTGTGTTTTTCAAACAGAACTATCATGTTGGCCAACAACATCTCCCTCCTCAGTAAAGAGATCCAGCCGATGTTTTCTGCTGATGATGTGGTCAAGATAAGAAGGTTTGGCCGCAGCAAGAAACATGATGTGTTTGAGCTACTGTCACATTCACTGGCACCCTCTATTCATGGCCATGAGTACATCAAAAAAGCTGTGCTATGCATGTTGCTGGGAGGTGTGGAGAAAGTTCTTGAGAATGGTACCAGACTGAGAGGGTAAGAATAGGTGCAGAGATAGCAAAAGTATAATGCTTTCAACAAAGTCACATCAAGCACATAATTACTTATTTACAGATTTACAGTTTACAGATGAAAGACATTGTTTGATGACACGACAGAATGACTTTTTGATGAGCGCAATAGAACAAGTGTAGAATAAGTTAATATGTGATACATAACAAAATAATGTGAACATTGCAAGATGCAGCAGGTATTAACATTTGACATGACATGGTTCACTTGGGTCATCCCACAGTGCAGGTCTGATTGTTTGGCTATCCTGGCATACATAACAACCACATTCAACTCTTTAGAGCTCTTGGTAGTGTTTTCTGGTGAGCGAACCACCATTCTTGTGAAACCGTTCAACTGCACTGGTTGTGTATGATGACATAGCTTGGCACAGAACCAAGTGTAGATGCAGTCACTCGCCTCTTGCTGGATGGCAGGTTTTATCTGTCAGACGGCAGAATCGTTAGCTTTACAGAAAAATCTGAATTTGTAAATTTTCTTTTCCCCCAATAATTTGATATTGTATTCCTTGCTTCCAGTGACATCAACATGTTGCTCATTGGTGATCCATCTACAGCCAAATCCCAAATGCTCAGGTATGTGTATGAAATTTATACTATCAATGAATAATTCTTTGTGCACTTGTTTACCTGTCAGCTTTTGTCTGCAGGCTCTCATTACTACAGTGTACAGTAATATGAGGTTCATTATTATTGCCTCATCATAAACACAGTACAGTATTATTGTGATTAGCTCACAATTTAGATTGTGCCCATTGCAAAGTGGCCCCGGACCCCATGTCGAATAGGCTTCGCACTCACAGTTCAAGCTTTTTTTACAATAGCCAATCACATCCCCTGCTGTTCATGCAGTAATTTGCTGCATGTAATGCTAAAATGTTGCTGATAACATTGGCTTGATAAATTAAATAAGTAAAATAAATTGGTCAATGTACACAATTTACGTGTTCATTTTACATGTAAAAATTCGGGCTTGAACTCTCTGTTCCTGTTAAGAAAATAATTGGAGATAACCGGTAAATTCAACATCAATTAAAATCTGCCAGTGACTAAGTTGCTAACATACAATTTTGCCCCTGAAATGGCGTCAATTGCAAAGTTTTGATAATTGAAACTTTGTTATCAACTTCTCAGGTATGTACTTCACACGGCTCCACGCGCAATCACAACTACAGGTCGTGGATCCTCTGGTGTTGGTCTGACTGCTGCGGTTACCACTGATCAGGAAACTGGTGAACGTCGCTTAGAGGCTGGAGCTATGGTGCTAGCAGATAGAGGGGTTGTCTGTATAGATGAATTTGATAAGGTGCTTAAATATGTTAACATCATCCAAGAAGAGTTTGAGTTGGGGAACATTAAACCTTTTTATCATTTTGTACTTACATTTTATGGCAATTAGGATCAGCAATATGTTTGTGTGAATTATGTTTCAAGTTTTTTGTAACGATTAATAAGGTCATGACCTGACCATCAACATGCACCCTAAAAGTCCTCATGTCTGTATCTGTTTACCTTAAATGTTGGCAATGCTTACAAATACCATAGTACTATTGACTCATTAAAGTGATTAATCCTCACGCTGCAAGATTCTGAATTTATGCAAATGAAGCTCACCAAGTCTTGTACAAGTCATTTCATATCAGTTAGTACTCAAGATTGAAAACTGAATAACAAGTTTGTGTCTGAGAGAATTTGGAACTATACCAGGAAACTGTTGGGTCTGAAAGTTTGTATTGATTCAATCAATGGTTGATTTCTGTCAGATGAGTGACCAGGATCGGACAGCTATCCATGAGGTGATGGAACAGGGTCGGGTTACCATTGCAAAAGCTGGTATCCATGCTAAGCTGAATGCACGCTGTAGTGTACTGGCAGCTGCTAACCCGGTATATGGAAGGGTAAGTCATATATGATGAGTCACATGGTGCTATTTGATGAAACAGGTATATCTCTGTATTGTTAACACTGTCATTGAAGAGTGACAAATATTTATGTGCCACCTTACAGTATTAATACAATGAAGTTGTGCACATAGTTGCACAGTACCGACAAATCTGCTGTGCACACTTTACAGTAGGGAAGCATATTTTTTGGCGTGCATTTTTGTATGTTACATCAGCACTGTGGTCTTGCAGCGAACCCTGTAATGTTGATATCCATGACAACCTTGGCAGTATCTTGCCCAATACATGTTTTGATCTGGTCTATGCTGTGACTAGTGTGAAGATGAACCAATTACAAAAAGTGCACTATTGATCAAAGTAAAGAGGCAAACACCAAACCTTATTCTTAGCATATTATTTTGTGACGATGCATTTTTGCTTCTTTTTTTTTCTCCTCTCTAGCTCGCCAGGCTATCAAAGACGGAAAAAACAGTCAACCTCTATTCCAGTGGTGTTTGATCTTGAAGCGTAATTTTTCCCCCAGAATGCCTTGCTTGATCATAACCTCTGGTGTGACTTTGAAATATCCAAATATATTGGATAGTCCTGTGGCCCATCCCTATGATAGAAAAATGTAACATGTTTGTAAAACTCTGCTAATCACCAAAGTTCATTTTCTTCTGAATTCATTCAGTCGCTCTCTCGCTTTCTCTTGACTGCTTTTTATTTAGTATGATGAGTACAAAACTCCAATGGAGAACATAGGACTACAGGATTCTCTACTTTCACGTTTTGACCTCATCTTTATCGTCCTTGATACGGTAAGAAAGAGCAATGAATATCATATTATGTACCATTACCCATATTTGCGTCCCACCCCAAACCTATTCAATCTTTCCCCCGCATATACAAACCTTCAGTAACATCCTTTGCTGCTGTCACTGAATGCCTCAACCAATGTTGTCCAAATTTAAATGCATAATGCATTATTAGATTAACAAGTGTTTACTTTTAAAAACTTCAACTTGGATCAGTGTTTTAGCTAGCGAGCCGTGCAGCCGTGATTTGCACGGCCAGTTTTCTGAAAACACGACCTATTTTTTCAAACACGGCTTGGTGCTGTAAATTCAAGCCGTGCACCAACTACGTTTGTACAAAATAGGAGCTGAATTTGATGTTTTTCATCTTCCAAAAAACAGTGACAAAAATAATTTACAAATTTAATTATTGTTGACTTGGATCCCCATAAAAGATGCACCCTTTGTTTTGGTAAATGTTTTTGTATGGAATTTGAATCACCATAAGGCAAAGTAAACCCTAGAAACCATACCACTCCCTTTGCAATCGCATGGATCATGCTTAATCATGTGGGATCTGTAAACCTCAAAGCCGTTTCAACGGACAATACAAAGTGGGAAAATGTCATCAAAGAAATGTAAGTCCCCGTAACAGGTTCGTCTCGAAGGTAAAGGTTGACTTCAATTTATCCCATTCTGTTTTTTATAACTAAGCGGTCGCCGAATGCGATTGAAAACACCAGCGGGCGAGTCAAAACCTTAACAAAGTCCACTGTCATGAGAAAAACTATGCTCCTTGTCACAATTAATATTAAAATTAAGAAGCCCTACGGTGGTCAAATCTTCTATTACAATGTTTAGATGTTCTTGTGCTTGTGCAATGTCCGAACATTTTTTCTACATTTTACTTTTTAAATGGCTGTGATCATTGTAGATTTGATGCTTGTTATAGCAATCACTCACGATCACCACTATGTACCACGCACAGGAATCCACGCACAGATCTAAACGGAAAACCATGTGTTATGCAGCGCATCCACAGGGTCCAAAGTCCATCTATCAGCACGCTGTGATTGGCTGTAGATGATATTCATATTCATGATGAAAGCTTAGCTAGACTCTAACTTGGTACACATTCATAAGTTTAGTAAAAAATTGTTGCACAGTGTAATGGAGGCTGCATATTTCTGTACCACACACAGCCTTGTACCAAGGCTATTAAAACATTGAAAACGTTCACTTTCTTGGGGATCTTGTTCTAACGATGCCAGCGATGAGCGTTGTCGTTATGTTTGTGGTGCATGGTTGATTTTTCTTCAATGTTCAACATGTTATGTTATTGTGAATTTTTAAAGATGCATTGGCCTATGTAGTATAAATGTGTAAATTTTAGTTTTTGTGTTAATGATTTTTATGGTGCAAACAAAGTCTCATCCTAAAGGACAAATAAGTTAATTTCTTAGAATGAACTCCACAAAAAATAAGTATTTATATGAGCCTACATTACAACAGAAATTCAGTGCAAAGAATACACCAGAGAATGAGAGGATATACAATCTGTAAATTAAGCTTTTCGGTGGGCCTTAAAACAATTGATAAAGAAAGTTCATTTTCAAGGTAATTTGAAAGAATTTGCGTGCTGTGCTTGTGGTTTGTGCGCTGTGTGGATTTTCGGTGAACAAAATTGCTCACCCTATTTTTCAATTTGCACTTCTTTTCAAGTCCTAGCTAAAACACTGACTTGGATACATAAATTGAAGCACGGCATTTTTGTAGCTGCTGAACGCTGCAATGGTAAGGTCTTATCTCCAGTGATTAAGATTGGTAAGAATGAATCCACAGTGGGGTAAAACCTCAGTAAAAGATTGTGAAGTCATCATTCTATTGAGGGCTGATCAGTGTAGAGTGCTGATATCAATACTTTGTACAAAGTGAGCCGGGGTGAACAAACCAAATCAAGTGTGACCTTATTTAATTCTCATTCACACCCTCAGCTCTTCAATTCAACCTCGGCAGTCTCTGACCAACTTTTCATTTAGAATTATTCCCTTTAAAGGTTTCTTAATTTCCATTCTAGGAAAACAAACCCTTTTCAGTATATCTTTGCGCGCGCACTTTCACAGGCATATATGGCTTTGACATAAAGTGTGGAAGTCCGTTTGAACAAACGTTTTATGTATTTGAGTACATGAATAATTCAGTACATGAACAATGAAAGAAAGAAATTTCCAATGTTTGCAGATGGACCCAGAGCATGACCGCAAGATTTCCGATCACGTTCTGCGAATGCATCGCTACCGTACCCCAGGGGAACAAGATGGTGATGGTAGGTCACTAATGGAAGACTAAGCATGCAAAACTATCAGATTGACCAAATACAGTATATAGTAAGAAGACATGGAATACTTCTTTGACAAAACACAATTGCTTCTGATTGAGTGTCAGTTTTAATTTATCTTTGTTTACACAGATGTACCTTATTTATTCATTGACTGGATTTGATGTAAAATTTCCTTTATCTTTCAATGTTTTAAATTCTGTCTGTAAATATTCATGCTGACTTAATTGATTGCTTGCTTTGCAGCATTGCCGCTGGGTAGCTCAGTGGATTTCTTAGCTACACAGGACCCTCTCATTGATGAGAAGGATGAGGTAGATATGGTTGTATATGATAAACATGATAACCTTCTCCATGGCAACCGGAAAAGGTACATACTTTTAAAGATTTTTGATGAATAAGAAATATGATTTGTAGTCCCTTTAAGTTTTGACCTCTGATGATATAACACTAGATGCACACCTGGTCACACACACTTCGTTCACCCATTCCTATTTTTGCATCCCTGTGGAGACATATTTTGTTCTTTCCTTTGTCCCTGTAGTTAAGAACCTCCCATAGACTTTGTACACAAAATTCCTTGTGGAGCACCCCAGTCTTTAGAATTTCCCTATGGAGACCCTTTGTTTTCCCTTTTCTGTTTTGTTCACGGTCTCCATAAAGTAGTGAATATGAAGGCACTCTTGGTTTGTGTTATACACAATTCGCTTACAATGTGTATATCCAATTAAAGGACACACTGTGGACATGTTGGAAGTCGGACATTTTATATTTATATCAGTCTTTATATATCGCACACGGGTATTCTTGTCATTTGGTTGGTGGAATAGACGTCACATGGCATCCTTTATTTTGCCATGTACACTGCCGCGAGGCTCTAGAATTTAATGAGGCAAGGTTGCGTCATGGCGGGCAGGGTTGGTGTCTGCATGGAATCCTCAATTTTTTTATAAGGGTTTTTTATTTTAAGAATTTTCAGAGTGTGGGGTGAACAAGTTTCTGTGTCTTTTTTGTGTTTATTGTGGAAAAATCTTCAAATGACAATGTTTGAATTTGAGAAAACAAATATTTGATGCATTGTCGCCAAAATATCTGACTTTGCCTCGTGAAATGGAATTGTCCATATTTCACTTCGTGATTATATTCTGCAATGTACTCAAATGCATGCAATGTTTGTATACAATTAGCGTTGGAGCAACCAGTTTTGTACCATTTATGAACTTATGAACTGTTATGATAATATTAGTAAAGGTGGATGGAAGGGGAAAACGGAAACTTCTGACAATCATTAACAATAATTCTGGTTACTGAAAAAGTAAATGCACTTCTTCTGTATAAATACGATATAAACATCAAAATTATTTTGCAGGTATATCAGGGCTTGGGCAAAGATCTCCGTATTTGCTCCAATACAACCAGATGTCTAGTCCTTATATTGTATTGGTTGTGA
Organism: Pisaster ochraceus; assembly: GCA_010994315.2. NCBI lineage: Eukaryota > Metazoa > Echinodermata > Asteroidea > Forcipulatida > Asteriidae > Pisaster > Pisaster ochraceus. The sequence goes on along the minus strand of CM021539.1, from coordinate 12,547,022 downwards.
AAGGATAACATTGAAATGAAATAGAACAGATTTTATAACCACACCTTTTTTCCACAGAGAGAAGTTTGTGAGCATGGAGTTTATGCGCAAATACATCCACATTGCCAAGCTAATAAAACCTGTACTAACGAGGGAGGCAGCAGACTGTATCGCTGATGAGTATTCCAAACTGCGCAGCCAGGAGCAGGCAGCTAATAATGTCGCAAGGGTAGGTTTATTTGGATCAGTGAGTTTGATTTTTTGGGAATATTGCACTCTTTTGGTAAGGCTTTTGAACTTGTCTTTAGCTTTTCAATTTCTATTCTTAGTTTTGTGCATTTATTTTTTTGACAATTAAATGATGGTTTCTTCATTTTTAGAGTCTGTTATTTGTTTGTAAGTTGGTCAATAATGCGAGCAGGATTTTCAGGTGGGTAGGAGGGAGGGGGAAAGATTCCCCTCGCCTTAACCCCATCCCATCATTGCTGGAT
>CM021539.1:12517198-12541203 GCA_010994315.2 Pisaster ochraceus | reverse complement strand
GTTACTGTTACTACATACAGCTTCCACTGTTTGTAGGTTGAAACAAATCACTGTTGCTATCTTTTTTTTTCCCAACCATCACCACTGATATGTGCCCTTCTAACCCTTTTCAATAACTTAAGAACTATTTTGGCGATTTAAAAACACTTCACTTTGGGGGAAAAAAAGAAACAAATCTATGACTTAGGTGAATGCAAATTAGGAGTCGAACATACAGTGTTCCACAATTTCTCATAGGTCATAGGTAAATGTTTAAACTTATCACCAGCCATTAATACTGGTAATCATAGAGCTCTGGAAAATCTGCCTTTACATGAAAACTAATGTTCTGACGATTGGTCGAGAGGTTAAAATGGTGCTCTTTTTACAGACAGGGTGATTATGTTTCAGAGAAACAGTGTTTTCAGAATTTATTACATTCAAAAATCAAGAATGTTAAACAAAAGGAAACCAATCTGGAAGGCATATATATTTTTTTTTAAATCCCCAAATCTGAAGGAATCTCAGCCCAGAGGTAATCTATATTCCCAGTTCAATTACTTGATGAAGCAATTTCTCTTCTTCATAATCAAATGAATGAAACTCTCCTTAGCATGTGCAGTAATTTCATAGATGCATATTTGTTTTGATATTCAAAGGCTAAAGCAATTCCGTGCCACCATCGCCAAGTTGTTTGCAGCTCAGGCAGAATCTGTACCCCTGGCCCAGGTCAAGAAGGCCCTTGCTAAGGACTACCCAGAGGACAGGTTCTCAGAAGCAGAGGTATCTGCTGCCATCAACGCTATGCAGGATGCCAACCAGATTATGTTCTCATCTGGAATGGTCTATCTTATCTGATTAAAAATGAATGACACTATGAATGAAACTTCTTCCCATCCCAAAGTAAACTGAAGGAAAATTAAGTTTTCTAAGTGCCACAATACACAATATGCGAGGTGCCCGTAAAGTCAACCAGTGTACTTACTGTCATGGGTTTCCTTTAAAGACTGTTGGCATGGAGTTAGTTGTAGGATCCAACAGTGAACAGTTACTTTTAGGATCCAACAATGAACAGTTACTTTGTTACTGGTACTATTTCTACATCCGTCCTGGAAGGTGCCAGACAATCAAGTACTGTTCAATAGCTGATAAATCTATAATCAAGCTATTGAACTATGTATAATTTCACAACATTACTATAAAAGTGTTGTTTTAAACTATATCCAAGTTCAAATCTTTGTTCTTGCAGTTGCATCTTGAGACAAGATAGTTAATCTTGCTTTGTCTTGATCGAATGTAAATAATGTATTTAAATAGATTTCATAGAAATTGTAAGCACAGAGAGATTATGCTGAAAATAGGGTTATGAATCTACATTTCTTTAAATAACTGTTGTGACTTCCGTTTAACCATTTCTAGCAATTCCAACCCAAGTTGAGAATTGGAACTATAGTGGGAGGGTACCTGAGGCCATCGGTACTGGCTCTCTATTCTCAGTGTGTATTTTGAGTAATCTGGCAATGCATTGTCTTGGATTTAAAAAAAGAAGCTACACCTATTCTTGATTGTCACCCCCCCCCCCCAGTGTGGCTGATGCCTTAGATTGTTCAGCATACAAAGTGAAATATGTATTTCAGGGATTAAGATAGGACATCAGTGAGGGTTAGGGTTAGGATAGGACATCAGTGAGGTTTTTAAGATAGGATTGGGCAATGCAAAAAGGTAACTTTTTTCTGTATAGCTTAACTTTACTAAGTGTTTACTGAACCTCATTTATGTAGATGTTTTCACACTTTTTAAAGGAACCAATTGCACTATTGTATGGCCCTGTACCACATTACACATGATGTTGGTTTGGACCCTACAGCAATGTGTGACAGTCATGTGACTGCTATTGGTTATGGTGGGTAGGACTTAATGGATTGTTTATTAATTATTCCTTTAATTAATGTACATACGTCTTTTGATTAAATGGATTAAAATGAAATTTGATGTTTAGTATTAACATATTTATTTTGTTGTTTTCATATTTCTGTTACTTTATGAAAAAGTAAAAGCAATTTGTGAGGTCACATTATTGAATCATTGTTTTACCAATATGTTGGATGCAACAACTTTGATTTTATTACAAAAATGCACCCATCTTTGTGTATAAGACCTGTATTGTTTCTTTGTGCTGTCTCGCCATGATGTCATGATGATGGAGGTTGCTTCTGGTGATATATTTCGCTTTTCAAGCGATCGCCGGGTATATGGCAGGCAATCATCCTCTTTTTCTTTTGAAGTGGATGATGTGTTGATTGAGGCAAGGTTTCTGTTTTGGGCAGAATTATCGGGTTGTTCACCAACATTTGGAGCATTTGGGCAAACCATGGTTGTGTTGTCCATAGTGGGGCCACAATGATGCCCGTTGCCTTGTCCAGTGCAACCTTCTGAAGGACTCTCCCCAAAATACTAAATGGAGGATAAAGGCATGAAACAAAATTGAGTTCCAGTCAATAGTGAATGCATCAACATAGAATGCATCTGGGTCAGGTCACTTGTCTATTCAATTTAGAGGCAAACAAGTCTGTCTGGAGACCCGATTAGGCTGGCTATTAACGTGAACATAAATGGATCTAGTTTCCATTCAATTTTATCATGGACCCGTTTTGATTCTTGATCGGTCTCAACATTGAGAATTCCTGGTATGTAAGTTGTAGTTAACCAGAGATTCTTTTCTACAGCCCAAAGCCAGAGTGATTTTGCCATTTCGTTGTACACCTTGGATCGCACACCTCCCATGTACGGCCGTGCTGCTGTCAATCATAAGTTTTCCATGTTTATGAGTTTTTGCAGCAAACGACCTCAGATCAAGGAAAGCAGCCAAGATTTCCAAGTAATTTATGTGGTGTGCAGCTTCACTAGCTGTCCATCTACCCCCACATCTTTTCCCCTCGCATATGCCCTCCCCAACCAACATTTGAGGCATCCGAAGATATTGTAATGTCAGGGCTCCCTCTATTAATATGGCATTTTTGCTCAGGCATATGCGAAATTCACCAATTCAAGTCATCTCGCATTTCCTGTGTTATGGCCATTAAATGCTTGAAATTTTGTGCGATTTCAAGGCTTGGATCTTGGCCATTTCTAAGGATCTGTAAAATAGAGGTCCAGTTTCCACTCCTGGTAAGAAGGGGATAATGAGGCAAACAACCTTGGCAACAGATCTTATTGTTACACTATCTGAGGAGTGTGATTTCTTACTTTCGTGTGTTATGTTATAACTTTTTGAATGGGTAGTTCAACCCCCGTCATGGACTCGGAGTCTATATCGAACCCAAGGAACTTGAGTTTATAGGTAGGTTTAAGTATTGATTTCACAGGGTGATGTATCAAGCCAAGATCATTGAACAAAGCCAAAGTAATGTTGATGTTCACTTGACATTCTTTGACCGAGTTACCTCTCACTAAAGAGTCATCAATATAGCCCATATTAATATGTCCTTGTTGCCGTAAAGTAGGATAGACTGGTGTCATGAGTTTGGTAAACATGGTAAACATGCGAGGAGCCGATGCCAAACCGTTCGGAAGGCAAGTATATTGAAACTGTTTTTGTTTCCACTCAAACTTGAGATACTTTTGGTGTTCATCTGCTATAGGAACAGAGAAATATGCATCTTTTAGATCAATAGATGCCATAAAGCAGCCAGGTGTGATAAGCCGTAAGGCTGTTTTAAAGTATCCACTTTGAAATGGTGATATTTGACCTGTTCATTAAGCTTTTTAAGGTTAGGTCATTCTAAATGACCCGTCCTTTTTTGGTCGCACAAAAATGGGCGATACAAATTCACCATCAATACACTGCTGTGAATGTTTAGTAACTTTTTTAAAAAGCAAGGCTGCGATTTCATCGATACCTGCTTGTTCTAACTTACTGCAATTTATAAATCTTTGCAGTTTATTTTGAACAGGGGGGTCTGTTGCCACAAAAATCAGTGTGAGCATGTAGGGCGATACAAATCAGTCTCTCGACTGATGTTATTTTTCGCCAGTTTGACTCGAGATGTTTCAATCTACCCGCCTCAAACTTAACTGCGTTATGTCGGGTGTAAATGTGTGCATACAACTTGTACTGACCCATTTTACTTCTGATGCTGTTTGTGCAGGTTTTGCAGAGTCTTGGGATTTCTGTATGATTTTTTTTAAATATCCAAAGAGTATGTTCCTCTGAACTGTCCACGCCCTCGGCCTTTATATCTCATACCACGAGCCCTTGATCTCATGCGGCTTGCACCTGTGAACTGAGTCCCAATTGTGTTGCCTGCCTTCTTCACCTCTTGTAAGTCTTTGACCATTTTTGTGACATCGTCACCAAAAAGGTTGTCGGTAAATGCACTGTATTCGAGCACAAATGTAGATAATCATTTTTCATAGCATCTCGTCTTCTCAAGTTCAACAAGCGGTTAGTGTGTCCTAGCAGCGCTAGTGCATCTGTGCCAAGATCCAGGGGTCGATTTCACAAAGATGGTCCTAACTTAGGACTAGTCCTAGGAGTTATTAAAAACTTAAGGCTAGTCCTAAGTTAGGATGAGTAACTCGTCCTAACTCGAGAAAAGACTAGTCTTAACTCTTTGTGAAATCCACCCCAGCACTGTTTGGAGGAATTAGTGTGCTTTGTAATGTTTGGAATTTTGAATCCATCGAGTGATTTTCTGGCCGAATAGTGTCCCATACCAGTTGGTTTACCTGCACACAAGCTTGCTATACTCAAGGCCGCCCATACCAATAGTCTTTGTTCATAACGCCTTGGCCTATCATTGGGCTCCACGGTAACTTTTCAAATTAAGTGGCCCTCCAACTATTATCAAATACTCCTTATTCACTGAATTTCATTTCAATGCAGAGTACACACACTGTAAGTTGGCCACATGACATTCTTACATATGTAGGATTCTTGATTTACTTGATTTGGTTTTAACATTATACATGAGTAAACTAATTCCTTTAAAGTGAAGTTCTATGTATGCTTTAATTGGTCCAATATACTGCTAAACTAGGCAAAAACTCGGCTGAAACCCTCCAGGGCTCCAACTTGGGGAAAAAATCCTCAAGACTGCAGCGCTTGTAGCTCAAAGCTTTTACTGGACCAGAAAATATGTTACAAGACCGGAATCAAAATAAGAACACTATTTACACAGTTTCACATTTGAGCTGTTTTTGGAACAAGTATTAACTTAAAAAAAGATTTATCTCATTTTTCTTATAATACTTAACTGCATTGAAAGATATTTGTATTAATCAGTTTAAATTAAAATTGCAGTGAGGTGGTGTTATTCAAAAACACAAGACCACCAAACTTGTAAAGTCTTAAGTTTGCTGGCTCGACGCTAAAATCACTGGCCTTGGACCTGTGGTCCAGTGTTAATTTTGAGCCCTGCCCTCTACATGCAACCTCAAGAAAAACAATATAGCCATGTCCAAACTCACTGAAACGTACATGAAAAGTACAAGTATATGAGTCAGGCAAACCAAGTCTATCTAATCACAAGTACAACACCATTCGTATAACAACTACAAAAGAAGTAAACAACTATGTAAAAAAAAAAAAAATGAAATTCAGCTTTCAACCAAAACCACAACTTTCCTCAAGATCAGAAATTTAAATTGTTTACCCTTTAATAAATGTCTACTTATTTGTCTCCCCCCACAAAAACAAAACCCCCAAACAAACAAACAACACGATACTGAAATGTAAAGATGACTTGTCAAGTAGGTGTAGCCCCAGGAGTTCAGAACCTGGGGCCGATTTCACAAAGAGCTAAGATTGATCGTAACTGCAAACCAATCGTAGTTGCTTAGTAAAGTGTGATGTCACAATGTAAATCACTATGGTGATACTGACAATTTGTCTTAAGATGGATTTTATTGCTTTGTGAAATCGACCCCTGGAGTCGTTGTTGTCAACAACTGCTTCCCTTCCCCATCACCACAGACACATATGATAACTAGTTATTGATACAAATTATAATTCAAAATCTTTACAGTAATACTGTATATCAATCATGGTACTGACTGACACAAACACCGACTCATTATTAGTAAATGTTATTGAAAAACAATTTTTTTTTTTAAATCTGCATAATAAGTATTGAGCACTGAACTATACCGACTGTTTTCAATCTTAGACATCTTCCACAGGGTATTTCTTAAATATTAAAAGGCACTTCTTTGGGACAGTTATTTTTCTGCCGACAATAGAAAAAAAAGTCAAGTAATTACTCAAGTAGAAATCATCAAAAGCTGTATTTATAACCAACACAATGGATATAAGTAGACTTACTGTAAAATAGTGGGCGCTGGTATTTGTATCAAATGAAACCCAAATACACAAAACACAATATGAAAATATGAATACAATTTGCATAGAATATAAAGTCATTACTGAGTAAACATAGCCTGATCAACATACTTGTAAGTTTTCTCTTTGTAGCAAATAGTATCTCCAACAGCCAAGTTACACATGGTTAATATTACCAGGCTATCCCCACTCCAATAACATACAGAGTTGAAACATTGCAGGTAATACCAGAGGTCCAGTTGTAGCAATACATCAATCTACTAAGCTATGCCACTATACAAACAATACAAAGCAATCAACCAAATGGGAAATACATCAAAGCTGTATATGCAAACTAATCGACTGTTATACACTAGCCACTGTACCTCTGTGGGTAAGGCTTACAACATGTCTCCACTATGCGAAGCAGTGTACCATCTACACACAATGCACAGCCCAGCAATCTAATGGTGGTAGCTTGGGTACATGGTGGTCTAAGATTTCAATAGGTCAGATCCAACAATCACCTTTGTGATTGGTCAAATCTTTACGGGGCAAAGGTTAATGGATTAGTCTGTATTTTTTAACAAGTACTGTACTTAAGTCACTCAAATACATTCAGCTTTAACTTTGAACTTTGACCCCATATTCAGGCTTGGATCATCTGTTGTAGATTCCTCATATTATTACGAAGGTCTGGAGTTGGACTCATTCTGTATAGTGTTCTGAATGCCTTAAGTCTGTCTGCAGACATTTCAAAGTCATGTGCTTTCTTTCTTGCTACCTTAACAACCTAAAAGTAAATCACACAATAAGTAATTAATAGAGACTGCAACTTAATGAGATTGTCCAACATGGGTTTTTTTAAGAAGTAAAGATTCCTATAAATCATTATCTTTTTGAAAACTGTACAAGACAGCTAACTTTTAGCAATTTCACAGCAATGGGCAGTACAAAGTTTTATGAGCAGTATTTAATAGTCAATATATATTTGGAGTCATATAGCCCACGTATCCACCAATAAGGTGCCCAAGGCGCTTGTACAAAGAGAAACACTTTTTAAGACAGCTTTTTGAAGTTTATGAATTATGAGACCCATTTACCATGAGGGTAAACAATGGATTGCTGTGGACTTGACAGCCACTGTCAGAAACACCAGGGCAAATCCTTCTCTTAGCGATAAATGTAACATGCGTTATACAACATGGAACCTACTTTATGGCTTCATGCCCCATCCAAAGGACAAAGCAATAATGGTTAAAGTGTCTTGCTTCAGGACACAAGTGTCAAGACCAGGCTCTACCACACTCAATCAGAAACACCAGTGCTCGAGTCCAATGGGCTTGACCACTCATCCGCAATGTGCCGTCAAATATGTTGTTCTCTGTTTGTTTGCAGGGATCTAAATATTGTACTTTTCTGACAGGTAGGAGGACTACTGCATGTTGAATTGTGGTCCAGGATGATTATTTTTAAAGCTTTTCATTACTTTTCAATGTAACACTTGGTTGTTTTGTTTATTTCAATGACCTCACCTCATCTGGTAAGTTGGCAAGTTTAGCAGCATTGAAGCCATAGCTCTTGGGACATGCACCAGCAGCAAACTTGTAAAGGAAGGTAATTGTTTCTTGGCTTGGGTCTTCCTCATTCTCATTCTCCACCATACAGGCCTTAGGAGAAACATCAATTGGGACAAACATTCATCTTTAGCACCTGTTTAATTTTTTCCACATTTGCATTTTAACATTTCAAAAACAGAAATTTGCACAGAGAAATTTGATCAGTAAAAAAATTGGTTATAAGAAAATATACAAGTTCCAAAAATCGGTATTAATCATAAAAAATTCCTTCACTTTTAGCAGTAAAAGAAGCCACTTAATAAATTATTATAATTCAATAACTTTATCAACGGTGTACAACCTTGACCCAACACCCTCGGAAATCAAATCAATTGCATTTTGTTTACTTGACATTAAACAGAAAATAACTTTAATAAATAATTTCATTTTCAAAAATTTGTGGCACCATGCTAATCTATGCATACAGGAGCTCAAAATTGTGTACATCTTTTGAGTATATGTCCAGTTTTGACAACCTGAATTGCCTCAAAAAAAAGTTGAAATTGAACATAGAAAAAAAGCAAAAGAAATGTCCGTTACCATATGACCAAGTTGTATATTGGCATCATGCCCAAACTCCTCCACCAATGAGTGATAATGAGTTGAGAATAGGGTTCGGCATTGGATCATCCCAGAAAGCTCCTTAACTACAGCACTAGCAATGGCTGTGCCATCATACGTGGCTGTTCCTCGTCCTGTAAGCAACACAGATTATTAAAAAACAATCAACTTTATTAACTCACTCCCCCTGTCATGGTGAGAATAGAATGACCAAGCATATATCTGCTCACACTTTGCATCTCCAAGTCTCTAAGCCATCACCAAGATTCATTCTTGCTTTAATAAACATCATATGACAACCATTTACAAATAACATTGTTACCTAGTTCATCCATTAAGACTAATGAATGACGTGTAGCATGTTGTAGAATACTGGCCGTTTCACTCAACTCAACAAAGAACGTACTCTCTCCTGAAAAACAAGGTAACAAATTGTATAGAGTATTAACCAACACACAGCAAGGATGACTAGAGTTGACATAGAAAGTGTCCCTTTTAACAGGTTTTCTTCAGTTTCCAAGCTTTGGCGATTCAGTTTTCCATTGAAATTGGTAAAAAAACAGAAAGATCCGAAGAGAAACCTAAAGCCATAGCCAATCACACTCAAACCATGATGTGTTTGGACTACAGCTGGTTGATCAAAACCAAGTGAAATATGAAGTCATCATAATCCAATTGGACAACTCTCCCCAAATTTGCAGATGCTGCAAGCTAAATGTCACTTCAATGTCACCATTTGCTTCATCTTTGCATAAATTAATAATTGCATCAATCAATTACATTGTAGTGTGTCATGGCCGAGCGGTCTAGCCCACCAAAGTCAAGTTCTGGTGTTGAAGTCATGGGGGTGTGGGTCACAGTCATGACACTTGTGTCCTTGAGCAAGAAGATGCTTTTCTATAATTGTTTCTCTTCAGCCAGGGGCATAAATGGTGCCTGCGAGGGTAGAGGTTGATATTGTGTTTGAAAAAGCCTTCGGAGCGCCACGAAAGCCCAGGGCTGTATATTCCCCAAGGAGCTGAGAAAGATTACAGGAATGTTAAATTGGCCCAATGACTGGGGCACTGATGTAAAGCGCATTGATACCTTTTTGTAAAATGCACTAGATGAGAACTTGTTACTATTATACTACTACTAATAATAATAAATAAGAGTGAAGTTGTTAACATGTTTAAAGCACATAATACAATAGTCTCTATGAGGTTGTTGGAGTAGCCAGGCAAGTCTAAGGTTGGGATTTAAATTGTAACAACGTGGGGCAGTCTTTGATGCGGTTAAGGAAGACACATTGACTCAATGATTTTATGAAGGCTGGATGTAAAGTGAGACAACTCTGACAGCTGGAGCAAATTTTCTAAGACGAATGATAGTCCTTGATTAATTATTGACAATATTCTAGTACTGATGTCTGTTTCCGAGATGCAAACATTGAATCCCGAAAAAGAGTAGCACCACGGAGCAGTTTAGGTTGAGGGCAGCATCTATAAGGCTTAGGCTTCCTAAAGCAATCGTTTCAGTTGCTTTCTGTCCTGCTATTTAATTTAGTTTATTTTCAGGCATTCTTATGATGAAAAAAAAATTAATCAATCACCTAGACTTTTTGCAGTTTAGTGATTAATATGGACATATTCTGCATTTGGAGTCAGACAGGTGGGCATGACAGGTGGGCATGACAGGTAGGCATAGCAGCTGGGCATCAACCAGAATTGGAGTTTACACAGCGGCTGTTGATCGTACTTAATTGAAATGTTATCATAGATTCATATCCACAACTCAAAATGCTAGGCCCAAATCAAATATCAATATGTTGGCATCTTTGGTGTTTGTATTTATATAAGTACACAGAATGCCAGTGCAAACTATACAAGACTGAAGAGATAGGTTCTGTGGACAACTCTGGCAGCTTTGAAGTTGTGATTCAGCTAATCCACACAGACGCTTACAAATGCCAATTGTGAAACAAGAATTGGCTGGTATAAACATGTGTGCTTTTCAAAATTAAAGTTGAACTTCCTTGTTCAGTACAGGGGTAGTTTTCAATGTTTATGTGTATATTATCAATTTCTCACACAGCCAGTCTTACATGGAGGTGAGAATACTTACCAGAGAGTATGTTATCTCTAGCCCCTAGACGTGTAAAGACTCGATCCACGGGTGTAAGACGACAGTGGTCTGCTGGAACAAAACATCCAAGCTGAGCCATAATGACTATCAGGCCAACCTGCCTCATTAGTGTGGACTTGCCTCCCATGTTGGGACCTGTCACAAGTACACAGCAGCTCTTGTCTGTTACAGCTTGATCAGAGTTGATCTCCATGGCATTATCCTTCAAAATAGTCATTATTATACATTTTATACACAATATTTATTTAGAAATTTTCGTTTGGTTCATAATCATGAATTTTACCTTGCAGCAAGAGATAACAAATAATTCAAAGCTCATAAAGTGAACTCTGACAATAGTTTATTTTTCAAAAAGAAAATGTGGCATCTTTTCTTGTAATAATGGAGTACTTCATTCTTGGTTTTTTTTAAACAGCTTTGGGCAAGCTTGACTGATAAATACTAGTTAAATAGCAGTTGATTGCAATAAAACAATGCACTTCCAAACACTAATTAGCCTGCCTTGTAGACATTACTAACCGCAGTGAGCTACATTCCAATTAATGTTGACTTCTACTCGTAGTGCAACATTTCACTCTAATACATTTTATTGAAACTAAACGCTTTGGGAAACGATCAATTCCCTCCAGGACATATACATTTTGATACAATTCTTTAGAAGTCAGTTATTTCTTTCTTACATCAATAGTTCCAATGTGGGTATCATTTGGAATGAAATCCCCACCGGTGAATGTCCGACTGATGCATGGGTGGCGGCCATTTTGAATTGCGATGAATGGCTGAAAAAAAAGAGGGAAATGAAAACTTGAAAGTGGCTTATCAAGAGATTAATACAATTTAATAAAGTTGAAGGTAAAATAAGAAAATACTTAAGATGGTTAAAAGAGAAGGATAACGACAATAGATTTCTATGACCTACATAACAGAAGCACCAAATAAAATGGACAAACCTGTATATTGTGAGTTGGTGAAATGATTTGTGGTCGGCACATTGACCCATCCGAGGCCTGACTGACATACGACAAGCTCTGTAATACATCCAGAACAGACAGACACTGGATCACTTGGTCCCAATCTTTATAGCTGCAAAGGAAATATGCAAATACATGTACAGGTGTTACTTGTTTGTGTTAAATGATAAAAATTAAGGAAAAACAACACGCAGGCCCAATTTCTGTTTGTATTTAACAAACACTGTGCTGTGCGGGTATTGGTTGGATGAAACAAAACAAATGCTTGAAGTGTACTAAATGAGTCTCCATAAACTTAACCTATTTTGATGTTGTTAGTACATAACTGTTTTCCTATGCACATTTACTTGCAACTGCATAACTTAACAAAGTTGGAGGATCGGATGCAAACTACAATGTTACTTTTTATTTTGAACCTCCTGTTTAGACCAGAAAGAAAAAGTCACAATGAGGTCATCCTTAAATAACACATATTCAGACCTATAAGGCAGGTATTTCTTGTATAGAATGTTTAAAACATTCATGTAAAGGGTTATGTTTTGGTTGTCTTAACTGTTTCTGAAACTGCCTGATTTTGGTGTGCAGTGTAATATGTAACAACAATATAAAATCTTGACAGAAAACAACAGCTGTACTGACAAACAAGTTGTGACAGGCAATAACTTGTTTTTCTTGTTGAAAGGGGAGAAAGGGACCATCCTGAAATCTTACTATTCATCAAATGCATGGAAGACTCTCCTCATAGAGTCTCGTAGAGCCATGCTTCGTCTCTCCTCTTCAGCACAAAGATCAGCAAACATCTCCTGAATCTCTGTAGTCCAATACCGTTTGAATCCCTTCTTAGACGATTGCAACTCATAGTCTTCAGGGGTGTGTCGAGAGAGGGCGCTCTCTGGAACCTCCAGCTGGAACCTGTTTTTGCCTGTTCCCCAGTAGGTAATGGTCTAAAAAGTTTAATCAATAATAATTTTAATATTATTCCTATATTTCCATAAAAATTTACATCAACTAAAAGGAGCATAACATTTACATCAAAAGGCTTTTAAATTTCAGTAATTGTGTACCTATGAGGATGAAGCAAATTTGTTCTGAACAAGCAGCAGAAAACAGTCTAGTACTTTTTCTTATTAAGTTTTAGAAATTTCCCTGTAAGTCCCTGATCGATGGCAAACACTAAACATGTACAGTCGACTCTCTTATAGGATAACTGAAATAATCAAAACATGCATAATCAAAATGTCTATTGGTTCAGCTGCACACTTACCTTACACCCAAGCCTTTTCCGTTGTTTATCTAGATAGCTGTCCAGCCTCTGATTGGCTGATTTCATGGCAGCAATGGCACCATCATACTCGGGGTCAACACCCTTGTTTGGAACAATAGCTCCAGCCTCTTTAGCTTTTTTGTGGTCAAACGCATTCTAAGTAGGTAAAAGGTACTTAATTGATGAGTAACAGTACAAGTACAAGTATTAATGGTTAGGAAAACAAATTGCTTTTTTACTCAAAATAATCCCAAACGGGTAACGGGAAAAGCTGAGGTTACAAGCCTTGACTTAATCAGTCAGCACCAAGGCTGAGGAAGATTTTGCCAAGTCTGAGTTAAGGAAAATTTCCAACATTGATACGCTTATCAGGAGTAAGGTTTTTAGAGCTTGCTGGAATCTTTAAATAGGGCTCAAATCATAACTACAATACTTACATCAAAGAAAGAAAGATGCTTGGTGAGGTCAGGGAAATGCCCTTGCACTGACCCCTTGACCCCATCTACAAGAGTCAGTGTTTTCTTCAGAAGCTTGGATCTAAAGTAAAATGAGTCATTACAAAAATTGCTTGTTTAGTAAAAGAAGTAAGCATCACAAGGTAGCCAGTAGCTTTTGAATACTCTAGTACCCTACATAACCCTTCATAAAGGGAGACTATGAGATGCTTGCTGGCACCACAAGCACACCCAGTGGGCTGGCTGCTGCCAATTTGTGTTTACCAACACTGCATTACCAATACAATTGAATGTTTTAAACTATTTTTGAACTTAACAAGTCAATCCAGTCTTCCTCAGGTTTTAAATATCTGGCATCGTTAGCTTTAAATACAACAGGAAACAAATCACTGTGCTTCATACTTTAGGGAAGATACATTGCAGTAAACGTTTACATTACATGTCTGTACTAGACTTTTCTGTATAAACTTACTTAAAGTTTGAGGTAGAGTTTTTGAAGATGTGAACAATCTTAATAGCAGTTTTGAATCCATCAAGGGCAGTCAGGAAGTCCTGTATCTTACGCTTGCTGTAAATTGTGTCTTCAAAGAAGATAGCTCTACTATCAGGGTGATCCAGGTTGCATCTAGCCAGCCCAAGGGTGTGAATTCTGATAAGAAAATATAGACAAACAATTAACTGGCATCTTCCAAGGGCAATAAACTCCTTTTTGTAAAGTTAACAAACTTGTGTAATGGCAACCACATTGTTTTGCTAATTTTAAATTTGAACACACTTTTGAGTGTTAGCATTGACTGTTACCAGATATTTTCATATCAAATGTTGTCATCTTTGAAAAAAAAAGTATTCTCATCCTTCTTACTTCTTGCCTCACACAAAGAAGGACAAAATGCAAGCATCCAACATGTACAATAACATGTTTAAGCCTGTAACCATTGCCCCCTGACAATGTTCTTATGCCAACATGAGTACTACCCTTTCAGAAGATGTTTTTTTGAAGAAAAAAAAAAACAAGTTTTAAGATAGTTACCTGACATTCAGATGGACTATAAGTACTTACTCCTTCAAAAGCACTGTTTGAATCAATTCACATTGCAAAGCTAAACTGAAACAAAGCCAAAGACTAGACAATCAATATTTAATAAATTAACAGTAATCGATAAACAACCACGTTCTCACTTGCTCAGCAGTCTCTCCAGATCTGGAAGCTGTCTCAGTAGGTCATTGGCCTCTGCCATCTGGTCTGGTATATTGATAAGGTCCTCAACAGCATCAAGTCTGTACAGAAAAAAATGAACTGTTATTCCAGCCATACCACTGCTAATCTGTGTTTCCAGTCAAACCATTCAGACTTGAGCTAGCCCATTTCAATCTTGACCCGTTTCACAATGAGCAGCACGCTTACAACCACCTATCCTGTCCACCATTTTGGGAGTCAAATTGTACACAAAGTAATTGACTCCCAAATGGTGGAAATGGTGGATGTGCATTGTGCTATTAGCATCTGCATGGGGTCTATATCATAATTGACCCCAAGATCGACTTACATATGAGCTTTATTCTTCACTTTTCAGGCCGTCATAATCTTACCTTTGTTCTGAAAGGAGCTTGCTTTGATGTAGTGTTGCAAGGTTTACAGTGGAATTATGTCATGCTCATGAACTGAATGAACTTTCTTAAATCACATGCAAAAGTCTTAATTTAAACATGTGTTCCATTTCAATCATTCAACTTACATAATAGAGTGTCATGCAAAAGACTAAAACCATCACGTTTCCCTGATTAATTGCTTTGTTTATCATTTCAATGCAAAAGGGCACTCAAAGAAATTGATTTCATTAATACCTATCATTGATGGACTTTGGATTACACAGAGGGGCGCACAGCCATTGTTTGAACAGCCTTTTTCCAAATGGTGTACAGCACTGGTCTAGTCTCTCCAGAAGTGTGCCCTCTAGTGTTCCAGAGGTGCCATTCTCCAGGATGTCCAAGTTGTACAGAGTGACACCATCAAGCACCTGTAGTAAACAAGCAATGTTTGTAGACTAATCTGTGTCTATGAAGACCAGGCCCCTGTCATGTTTCTTCATAGGATCAAGACAGGCTTGAATTGTACAAAATGAACAATTTCATTTGGTGTGTTTATACACACAGACAGAAATGTTTCACTAAAGAGGTAGATGTGTATTTATCAGCACTATATCCTCACTGTCTCCATGGTGAAGACACCCACAAAAAAAAATCAATGTTTAGAGAAATTCAAGTTTGAAGTTAAACTAATTTTCAAACTTCTGTTTTGGTTACTGCTAACTGTTTTTTCTTTAATTTTTACTTCCAAGGCTGACTTTTTCAGTCACTCAGAACTGTCAATACTTTTTAATCTTGCAACCGTATTATGGAGATATTAAATCCTAAACTTATTTGCCACTTCCAAAACAAAAAGAGAGACCTGCCTGTAGAGCGCTATGTAAAAAAGAAATGCATATTGGGAATTGTGAGTGTGTGAAGATGCGAAACTTAAATAGGTCACAGGATTTGCCAGAATTTGTGACCATGCAAAATTCTTACCTGTGTTTGGCACATGTGCCAGCACTATGTATTTCAATGTACCAAATTCGATACTTTGTAAAAACGCAGCACTTGTGGTCAGGATTGTAGGTAAGTACAAAATAACACTTAAATAAAATCTAAAAAAATTTTTAAGTGCCTCTTTTTTTCAATAGTTAGCTCGGACATTCTCTAACAGTAATCACAGTAAGTGTTTATATCCAAGTTGCTTAAGAACAATTTTTAAGCTTCCAACTGTGTACATAGCTGCCAACATTTGAAAATTTCAATCAGTAATAAAGCATCATGGCATGTCAAGGCGTTTGACATGCATACAATTTGTATAAAATTTCAATGTTATTCTTAGGGAGTGCTCCCCCTTTCCAGGTGGTGTTGTCTTTGTTTATTTGAATTACGAGATACCAAAAAAAAGAATGAAAATGTCTGAAATGCAAGAAGAACAGAGTATCATACTGTACATACCTATAGATCTCTAGAACTGTCACCATTGAGAGCTTTATAAGTAGCTGATTTGGCTTGCTTTAAGAACTTTCTATCAAATTCTCTAGCATAGCAAGGGCCTTTCTGTTTACCTTTGGAAGCCATGGGAAACGATCAATATTCCAACAATTCTGACAATCACGATGTACTAGAGTAGAAGACAGAACAGACTCGCGGTGTGCTGCATAGATTTTGACAGGTCACCGAAAACATGTACGCCGACCACACGTGTGCATGCTGTCGCTGGTTTCCACGCGTTTTCCTATACTTTTACTAGTTGCTGGTATCCTGCAACGCACTTATATCGATACTATAAAAAGTATTCTTCCAGAGTCGTTCATGGCGATACAGTGTATATAAATGGCATTTAAATGGCAAAGAATCGATAACTATTTACACAAAATCAAATACGAGCAATTTAGTCGACTTTTCAAAGCTGAAAAAGAATGTTGCATTAAAAATAGAGGTGTTTTGTTTTTTCTATGGCGGGAAAGTTGAAATTTGTAACTTTTAACAAGCAATTCGTATTTTCGTAATTTATAGATAAATTCGTAATAATTAGGAAAATTCGTAATAGTTGGCAGCTATGTGTGTATATTAGTCAAAGACCAGCTCAGTTATTACCTGCGTTTTCCATCCACTGCCCCCCTCCCACTTCCAAAGAAAGACTACTAATGTAGTCAAGTAAATTATATAAAAAAGAAGAACAAAAAGAAGAGATATTACCATATGTTGTCTGCCGGCTGCAAAATTCACAATATCAGCTTTGACCACCGACTCTACATCTAGAGGTACGTAGAGCTCAAATTTACACAGAGAAAGAAGCTCGTGCTCCAGGCAAGATTTTTTCAGATACCAGGTGCAGGCTCCCAAGGCACTGAATGCTAACTCACTGGAGTCCTTGGCAGAGTGACCCAGGGTATCGACTGCAAGAAGGGAAACAACTCATCTTAGAGACTTCAACTCAAAGAGTAATGCACTAAACCCCTTTACATTAACTAATACTTATTCCCAAAAAGCAACCATCGTCTCGTGTTCTTCGATCATCGTCTACCGCCCACCTAGAAATCAACACTGGTCCTATCCCCCGCACTCCCTATGGAAAACACACCTTCACGTGCCTTCTCAATTGCCACACCCAATCTCTGGAACAACCTACACTGGACTCATTTAAGACTGAACTAAAAAACCCACTTATTTAGATCAATCTATCTAAGCATGTTTACAGTATAACTTATATCATCTCACTTAAAATTATGTCATTATATTTTACACTAATTTATTGCTCAATTGTTTTGATATATTTATTGCTCCAGTGTAAAAACAAAATATTGGGCATTTTTGCTTATGACCAGCTTCTGCTTCAGTGTGTTAAGTCGAAAAGCACTCATATTTGATGCAGATTTGTGATAAGTACAGCAATACAACTTTTGCTAGCTCTTAAAAGTTTACCCCAATTTCCTCCTCTAACAGCCAGGGTAAGTTTTTAAAACAGAATATTAGGTGCCTGTGCATTTAGTGACAAAATATGTGAATGATTTTTACCATCAGAGATCATGTTTTGAAGCACGGATGGCATGTCTCTTTTTTCTCCATCATCCTTGCTCTTCTTTCCATCATCATCCTCAAAGTACCTGTTCTCAGACAGTATCTTGAGGGTCTTGCTTGAATCCCAGAATTCTGTTCCTGGGACAAGAGGCTCCTTGATGACGGACAGGAGACTGTTGGTCAAAATTTGTTGTGTCTTGGAGGAGAGCTTGCTACGCTCGTACAGAACCTATCAGGGGATGACACGAATAAAATTCATGCATTTTAAATTGAATGTGAAATGAAGATTTCACAAAAATGAATATTTCAACAATTTATGATGAAAAATGTTGCTCTGTATTTTTATTCCAGAGCAGAAAGAACCAGCCTTACAAATCTTACAAACAATGCCTTCATATCCTTTTCCGAGTCCACATGCCCAGTTTCAAGATTTCTTGAGGAGGAATTCAAGTTTTGAAATAAATGTGGACACTTAAGGTTATGAACTGCTACATTTCTTATTTTGTTTTTTTCTTTTTATTAAGGTCTTGCAATTTACAGCTTTACTGTGTGCAGTCTTGATAATGCATAATTAAGTGCATTGAAGTGTTTTGTGCCCTTAAATTCCCATGAATAAGTCATTATTCTAATTGTGCCTTGCAACTGCTAGCCATTTAACACTCTTCATATCAAGTTATTGTATTTTTCTGTACTAGTAACCTGTCCTCACCTGAGCTGGATTGTAGTGGGCAATGAGTGTTCGGAAGCGTGAGCAGTGACGGTCATCTGTGAACTGTCCAAGCTACAAGTAAACAAACAGAAACAAGCCATTAAATCTTAAACCCAAACGCATTGCCAAGGAAAGTTCCCTAGTTTAAAGAAAATGGTCCTATTTCAAGATTTGTATTTGTTAATTTTTTTTAATGGGAGGATGGATTGCTCAAGTCATATTTGGATATTGGGATTGTCTGTATTTTCATTCATCTTTGGCAAAGTGACAGCAGCTGTACTTGATGACCATTTTGTAAAAATGCTTTTATGCACTGTATTACAGATATTGTGAATATAGTTACGTGTAGCGTAAACCAATTCAAATAAACAAAAAAAACACTATCAACGGAACAAAATAAATCAAGGACTTCAGATGGGAAAGTTATTGTTCACAGCCTGTAAGTATTTAAGAACTTGATGTATTTTTCAATAGTTGTTGGAGTTATCAGCATTATTGTAAAGGTGGAAACGTTGTGTTGGCAAATTAAATGGCATTAAGCAAGTGCCCACAAAAATCCTAAATCCTTTCATTATTTCAGTCTTACATGGAATTTGCCGATTGATGTATCTACAAAGCAGACTCCATAAAGTCTCTCCCCTTCACTGGTGTCATCACACACTTTCTCCTTAACAGCCAACAGGTAGCTATGCTGAGACTCACATGTATCGCCATCTATAAAACTATAAGTCCTTGTCCCTAAATAGAATTATATGAATTCAAATTTAATATTTGTACTTTCATTCTTTGCTTTTTACCTTTTTTTATTATCATAATCTGAACTTTCGTCAGTGGGCTGTTCTTAATTTTATGAAAAATAATCACATTTCAATTTTGTTCAAAAGTTGCAAAATATGTTTTAATGGCCTCACATTCAAAAGTTTTCATGACAGTAGCTTTTTGTAATCTGAAACGTTCCTTTAAATAAATTGATTTAACCATCATTTCCTTCTTGTAAAGTAAATTGTTAACCATAGACCCATTTAAAAGAAATCATGCAAGATATGCAACTTCAGCACATTTCTTATAAATAAGATTTGTGACAGCCTATTCTTACTTGCACCATGTTCTATTGCGTCATTACCAGAGCAGCACCCGCGGCAATTCCATTGTTTCAGGGGCTTCCATTCATCATATTGAAAAAGAATAATGTGCATCACCTTCATCTTCACCAAAATACATTTCAATAAATACCCAGCTCAGAAACTGTTTACTATAAATTCAAGAGTGGTCATGGTTATAACTACATAACATTCAATGAATATAAACTAACCTTTTGTGGATATCCGACAAATTTCTCGTTTCACAACTTTGTCGTACTTTGTTGCCATCTTGGACACTATGAAAAAGAAGAAAAAGAAAAAAAACCACATGAGCAAGAAATTAACCATTTTATCAATGACATCAGCTGACCAATTCTAGTCTCAGATTCAATGCAGTCTCTCTACAGTGATCCAATCATATGCTTACTTTTCTTGCAACGTTCCTGCACCATGTCTGGTGTTTCTGTCTGCTCAATCCTGGCCACACGATAACCTTTCTGTATCAATGTGTCACTATAGCGACCATAAGCTATCTCAGGGAAACCAGAGTGGGCATTTTCACCCTGTAATGTAGGGAAGAAAAACAAATGTAAGCCAAAGTTAAGGTAATTTCACCTGACCACCACTGAACGGGACTTGAAAGTATTGATTACTGAAGTGGTGACCATAATTACACACATATTGTAGACTTCAGGTACTGGTTACATGTTTTTCAGGGGATTGGTTGCGCTGCCATTACATAGTTCTTCTGACCCAACTTAAGTGAGTTTTTACATGGTTAGGCTTTGGAATGGTAGATGTTATAATGTAACAAACAATTTCAACAACATCTGTAAAAAATCTCTGGAAAAACTTATGCACAAAACTCGTACTCAAGTTTCTACATATGTGTGTTTGAATGGGTCTGGTGTGCCCAAGTTTTCAAATGGGAACAGAATAACCCTGTCTCCTGTTTCTATTAGTCTAAGATAACACATCTGATCATTTAGTGATCAAATGCCTTATTCTTAGCTCCAGTGGTTCTTCAATCATGTTTCTTCTTACCCATTTGAAGATGCATTGTTTACTGTTGTTGTTACACTTCCAGACCCAGAGTTTATCTATACTATTTATTCATTGGGTCATACCTGTGTTCTGTGCAATAACACCAAACAGTTTGCACACAGTGCAGAAAACCATAACACTGTAAATTCCATTGCCTATTTGTGACAAACAGAGGATCCTGTTTATCAGATACTAGCCAATTAAAACCTTGAGTAGTAAACTGTTGACCATTCAGAGAGGTGATCAGTAAATCATTTGCATAAGCAGTTCATCCCGATGGGCAGGATTGACCTACACTGATGCTATGCACAATTCTTAGGCAGAACATCTAACACATAAAGTTCCATTGACAATTTTATGACAAAACAAGGATCCAAGTTCAAGCTCTGCCAACCAATCAGATTGTGGTATTTTGACCAAACAGGGCTCAGTGGCAGTTTATCCCAATTAGATCTTTTAATAACCAATGGGAGGAAGGATTACAACTTGTATCCAATCAGCGTTTTATCTTATGTTATTTCTGTGTCTGTACAGTTCTGTATTCTGCACCAATAAGTCTAAGAATAAACTTATATTGTAAGATCGAATCTTGGGCTGGGAGTAATATGAAAAATGTCACACTCAGGCCTAGACACACAGTTTACAAGCTGAAATGATGACCTTCATGTAAATGAGACCAAGTTCCTTGACACCAACTTCTGCATCCATGTGGTAGAACTCATAAAACTTCCCCATCTGCAGGAAGAGAGATGTCAAATTTCAGGCAACATAACTTCAGTTTTTATAAGTTAACTGAACTTCAACACAAGTCTTTTACATTCTTTTATATTTTGATGAAAGTATCTTTTGGACAGTGGAGGTTGTTTGAAGCCTATTGTTAGTCAATTTCTCAATTTTATTTGCAGGGATATCATTAACATTCCAATCCAATCATCCTCTGCATTGTTTGTCCCCATGTCATGTCCCTTTTCACTAAGCTTGGTGTTTTTTCATTAAACTGCCACCAAAATACTGCAGTATTCAATACTACAGAACAAACAATTTGAAAAGTTTACTGTTCGTGTATCAGTGGTGCTCAGTGCCAGAAAATTAATGAGATTTATCACGACATTGCACTTGCAGAAAATACCCATGACATACTTTTGCTCGGTACCCTCAGCTGTTGGTACCTGCATATTCAGTTGTATTTCGCTGATTCATTTTAGCTGCTAACGAGTGCGCAACTTCCCTGGATTTGCATTTGTAAACAGAAAGTCACAGATTGTCCGAGTTTTAAAATTGAAACTTTGCAACTGGTTGACATTCTTTGCCGCAATTAATGAACTGCAAGATTCAAGTACATCTGAAACAGCTCTTGGTATTGATTGGCAGTGAACAGATACTGTGACTACTTGCTAATGAAAAACCGCCCAAGCTTACAATCCACCATTTTTCTTACCCTTTGCATTACATTTGAAGTGTAATTTCTAAGCAAAATTAACATCATATGAATCAATGTCTTTACCTTAAAGAAGAGAACAGTATCGAAGAAACGTGATTTCATCCCCCACCATTGACGCATTGCCTGTAAAGATTAATAACAGAGCCATATAAAAGAGCATCAACAGGTTTTACTTAGCTTTCAAAATCCAAGATGTTAAGGTAAGGGAGATAATCACAAACTAAACTCCTTTGTCTCAGCGATTCTATTTTTTAAAAATAATTCTTAATCTTTGTTTATTCAAACTTGCCATTTCTAAGCCACTACATTAACCCGCTTTTTTAGTTCTTTTTTTGTAGTCAGTAAATTATAAAACTTGTACTTTAATATATGTACTGTTTTATGACTGGATTAAGCCAATTGGCTCTTGACTGGATTAAACCAATTGACTCATGATTGGATTAAACCAACTGACTCATGACTTGATTAAGCATATTGACTCATGACTGGATTAAACCAATCCACTCTGACTGGATTTAACCAATTGACTCATGACTGGATGAAACCAAATGACTCATAACTGGATTAAACCAGTTGACCCTGACTGGATTAAACAAACTGACTCTCGACTGGATTAAGCCAATTGACTCACTACTTGATTAAACCAATTGACACATGTCTGGTTTAAACAAACTGACTCGTGACTAATTTAAGCCAATTAGCTCATAGCTGGATTAAGCCAGTTGACTCATGGCTGGATTAGGCCAGTTGACTCATGACTGGATTAAGCCAACTGACTCATGACTGGATTAAGCCAATTGACTCATGACTGGATGAAACCAATTGACTCATAACTGGATTAAACCAGTTGACCCTGACTGGATTAAACAAACTGACTCTCGACTGGATTAAGCCAATTGACTCACGACTTGATTAAGCCAATTGACTAATGACTGGTTAAGCCAATTGACTCTGACTGGATTAAACCAACTGACTCATGACTTGATTAAGCCAATTGACTCATGACTGGATTAGACCAACTGACTCATTACTGGATTAAGCCAATTGACTCATGACTGGATTAAGCCAATTGACTCTGACTGGTTTGAGGCACTAGTCCACTTGAACCAACACCCCACCATACGTTACTTACTGGAGTTGTCTTATCCAGGAAATTCTTGGGCACAAACAAAGTCCTTGGATCATAATCAGGATGAGATTGTGGATTTCCTTTAAGATCCCTGAAATTCAAGTTTCAAGAAATAGAGTTTTATGGACAGTATGGTTTGGTTTTTTGCGGTGACACCCTTCCAACTTTTGCAGAGTCAAAAATTAATTTCTGATATGGAGTTGTCCTCCTTAGTTGTAAAAGATCTTGTCCGGTTATTTGTCTCTTGACAGTAGAGTAGATTGAGGATTCAGAGGACTTCCATTAATTAGTGATTCAGAGACTTCTCATAATTATCTTCACTAAGCCGCAGTTACAAAAGTTAGGTCTCAATGTATTTTTCAGTAGTCCGAGGTGATATATAATTGTATATAACAGTATAAAATCATACATAAATGACAGTAATCAAGGAAATGGTGTTTTGCTTTTAGTTCATTATTATACAATTCTCGCTAGTACTAATCATCCCAAGGAATGTTTCGTCTGAAACGCTGGAATTAGATCTTGAATTTCCTAATTTGGCAAATAAATTATGCCAGCAAGCATACACTTTTCACATGACACATGAGTTCTCTTCTGTTTTCTCACACACAATTTGTTTTTATATATTTTAATTAAATAAAGAAAAAAGCAACAAGTAAAAGACTAGACATTGAGGTGTTTGTGAACAAACACAAAGCTGTTCCGTTTTGTT
>CM021539.1:12468925-12481990 GCA_010994315.2 Pisaster ochraceus | reverse complement strand
CTTGACATGCCTCTTTTACCGGTTACCGTACTTGAGCGCGCGCGTAGAATGGATTGGCCTCAAGCCTAATTAAAATGTGCTAGAATCTAGCACATTTTAATGAACCAATTCCAGGGGTTATGATCGAGCAAGGCATGCTGGGAAAAAATCGCGCGGCGAGATCGATCACCCCTGGGAACGAGGATGGATGCAACCTATCTATTGTCTTCTCGTTTTGTTGGATTGGCTCGTCTTTTTTGCCCCAATGGCTGCCCATATACGTTTGCATGAACTACTAAAATAAAATACACGCATAGTATCCATACCCGTGTGTATAGTGGCATGTACATGTACATAAAGTCCATAATGTATACATGGGCACCCTGATGTGTGTAATACAGTCAGTAGTGCACGTATTTCAATTTTCATGAAAATATACAAATTTTGTGGATGGGATACGAATCTGTAATTGACGTATTTGACTACGATACCACATTATCACGAGCAATATTGACGTTTTCTGGGGAATGATTTTACGTTTAATCAGCAGAATGATAAAGGCTTAAAAATAAAAGGCAAGCTAGCATTAGCAAACACTGGCTCGGCTCAGTCGCTACGATGATTTACGTGCAGACGTGAGAGGGCAAGCAAGCCACAGGTGAGGTAAATTACATCATGACTATAATTTGAGGTTGTTATTTTTTTGTTAATGTTACGCTTTCGTTCGTGCCTCTCTAAGTTCTATCTAGGATTTAGGAAGGAATAGCTACGTCCAAGGTTTTAGCCAGGACTTGGTAAAACTAAAAGGGTGTTCAAATTTGCTGGAAATTTAAAAACTGGGTTCCCAAATTGTTCACTACATTACAAATACAATACATAATGAGATGACTATACTTAGTACTAATAGTATGAGTATGACTGAGACTTAACATTTAAATTGTCCTATTCGTGCTATTTACATGTAAATGACAGATAAAACAGGGTGTCCAAACTCAAAACAGGATCAGGGAGGGTGTCCAAAAGACACCCAGACACCTATCTGGTTAACTTAAACTAACTATGGGGATGGCCTGCATACTTGTTCCGTCCCAACTTGACAATTGTCCCAACTATAGGTGGGACTTGTCCCAACTTGAGTGTTAAAGTTGGGACGTCCCAACTATAGTCGAGATCGCAGCAAACACAAAGTACCTCACTCAAGTTGGGACCAGTCCCAACTATAGTTGGGACAATTGTCAAGTTGGGACGTAACATACATGTACTTATTACCGGTACTTACTACAGGGTAGGTCATGCAGTACATTTGATTTACTTTCTGCACGGAGGAAGGAAACTATGGGTTAACTCTGATTCAGTTGAGTTCAGTAGTAATGTATCCCCCTACCTAGTAGAGAGTAGTACATCATAGCCCCATCAGTAGTAGTAATCCATCTAAATTTTTTAGGATCATTATAATGTGTACAAATTTACAATAAATATTTCTTGATTGAACATATCTCTCAGTCTCTGTTCATAGTCTACATGTATAGTGTTAGCCCCATAGAAATATTAAGTTGTAAATGTGTCCCTGCTGCTATAAACTGTAGCTGGACTCCCTAGCTGCTTAAATGAGCTAGGGAGTCAGTCCAGCATTTTTACTTTGGGTTACCCCAGACATGCTAGATATGTGCATATCCAGAATACTGTGAATAAAGCATTTTCCTTATTCTTTTAGATGGTGGATATGTTGCCGGTACTGCATACCTTTTAGTAACACTATTAAGCTGGCTTAAAGCACCCTCTTTGCCTCGTACATGTACACAAGTAGCCAATATTATCAGTTTTTAGATGCCTAAAAACTCCAGCCATTGCTGTGAGCACATTGCTTCTAGCATTCCTGTCTATGAAGCTACAGGTTCAAGCCATGGCATTTGTCCTCATTTGTTTTCTTCATCCCAATAAATAAGAATACTCTTCTTTTATTATGGTAAATAAATTAAATGATATAGATGGATAGTACAACCTTTTGTTTTTCTGATTTGTGGCTTCCATGGTGTTTTTAGGGAAAATAAATTCATAAATGGTCTGATACGAAGTCACAATGACGGAGTTGGAGCGGAACCAGACTAACATTTATTGAGATGGTAAAATATCTAAGTTCCCCAAAATGGTCACTGGGCATGTTCAGTGACCTTCTTGCCTTTAACGTTTACTTAAAAATCTTCATTTCTATTCCCACAGGTGAACTGACTACCTTTACTTATCAGCAGTTTATGTCATCAAGTTTTCGACAAGCTTCTTAAGCTTAACCAATCAATCTTCACAATGGATCCACCTGACAAACTACATGACTCAAGTCACTGTGCATCATGTTCCAAAGCAAGGACCAATTTTTTTACAAATTCCTGTTATGATAGAAACTTTCCACCGATAAGGTCCCATGCCTTGTGTAGGCTCAGCCTCTCCAGTTTGCATGTCCACAGTTTGATGAGAACTCTTAATAGACCTATAAGGTGGCAGTTATTTTTACATTTCACTCTGATGCTGATGCTATTGTTAAGAACAGGTAAGTGTTTATTTACTGTATGGACAATGGTTTTAATCCCACCTCAGTCCAGATTGCGCTATGTATTGTACATGTGTAGATTATGTTTTCAGTTCGTGACTGACTGCATAAATTCTTCCATATTTTGATTTTTTTTTCTAATTTTGAGTTTTCCTTTCAATTTGGAACAAAGCGCTTTGTCTTCTGCACACATCTTCATTATTACAGGCTGCACTATCCATGGTAAACAAAAAAGTGTTTTAAATCTATCAATCAATCGGCATTGAACATGCTTTAAGTAACACATTTATATTTTACATAAAAAAAGTGTAATGTTCTATGAACTAAGCAAGCGGTACCAGTATCAAGAATAGTATGTACATTCTTGTGTTAATTTGAAGCCTGTATTCCAGATAGTTAACAAACGGTTTGTTTACCACCTAGCAAAAAGGTCTGTGGAGATCACTGGAACCTTAGAAGCATATAATGTATTCACGTTGGTTGTTTAGGATACCCGGATACATGTTAGTAAAACAAATCACTTTAGAGCTGACTATTCATGTGCAGGATGATGTTCTCAATATTCTATAGGTGCTGATGTGCTTGTAGTTTTTAAGAAAACTGCATTAAAAAAAGAGACAAAAAGACTAACCCTGGCCAACATGCATGCCAAGGATTGTTCATTGCTTTAACCTAAAAGTAAAATAACAACAGTGTTTTTGTTTTAATCAAATCCTGTTTCCACATTTGGCATGATTCACTTGTGTACCTCGTATGTACTTGTACTAAGGAGTTTTAAGCACATGTGAACTGTGTTGTAACCATGGAGAGTTTAAGGAAAAGCCTTGGAACAGTTTAATATGCAGGTTTGACCAAGTGTGTTTTATTTACTGCAACGTAACAATCTCCACATGTGCTAATAGGGTTTGTTTATGTACATGTATATAAATATTGACCAACACCTAGTAAAAGTGTCCACATCCTCCCTCTGTGCTAATAGGGCTTGCAGAAGCATCTTGTACAGCAGACACACCTTATGAAGGATACCGTCTGGATATTCCTGATGATCAATTGATGAGTCAAAGCATTTTACTATCAGAGCAAGAATGTGTGGATACCTGCTGCCGCAAGACATACTGTGATGCAGTCTGGATCTTAGCAGGAAGCTGTTATCATGCCAGGTGCAAAACAACCAGTGAATGCATCCCTCTTAAAGCTGAATGGCCACATGATGGTGAAAGTAACACTGTTTATGTTATGAGAAGAGTGACTCAGCTTGGTGATGGAGGTAAGTTTACCTCCATGGTTTAAGTCCATATTTACATGATTTTTCCTATGTTAGTTAGGTTCACTATTACAGGCATTTAATGCCCGGATAGTTCTAAAACCCTTAAATTAAAAGAGAATTACATCACAGTGATTATAAGTGTAGGATAGCAAGGAGGGGATGGATGGTGGACGAACATTAAAATGTTAGTAAAAACACTAATTGCTCATTTTTAATTTGATTTTATCAAGCCACTTATGTCCAAGTTTAAATAATGTGTGGTATAGTGTCTTGCCTGTCACTATTGTACAGAACATACATTGTAAACACCGAATTTGAGTTTCTCACTGTTGCTACATCACATGGTGTGGTACAAGTTTTGGCGTTGAAACATGCACCAATAACCAGGTGAGCAAAGACTGGTACCTTTGTACAACATTTCAATCATCAAAGTACAATAGCTAAAATGGGTGTTCACTGTTCATCATCTCTTATGTAACTATGCAAGAGTTTGCCCTGACTGTGTGCAATACTGGATTAAGTCTGATGCAGCTGGTGTGATTAGTGTGAGCAATTCAAATTGTGCAATCATGTGTGACCAAGCAAGGTGTTGTACTACTACTACATGTAGCTACTAGACATCCTTTAAAGCTAACTTGCTAATGGCTTATTTCAAAAACTGTTCTCAGTATAATGCATGTATTCACCTCAGAATAAATAATGTAATAGAAACTCATAATAATTGTAAAAATATTTTTTAGCCAATTTATAAGCTTGCCCCAGTGTGTTGCATAAGAGTGGCCAATCATCAGGAGGTCACAAAAAAACTTGCTGGCCGCGTCTATTACCAACAGGTTAGAATCGCTTACAGCATTTTTTGTCAAATTTGATAAATCTTACATTTTTTTAAGTGCTTGGTACATTGGTATTTATAATCCATAGCTTAAATAATACAAGATCTTTAAATGTTGAAAAATATACATAATAAAATACCTGACTCTTTCTAGACGAAAAAAAACCTGTCTTACCTATGGTTTGAATGAAATCGTTGGGTGATTTTTTCTAACATTTTCATTTGTTTTTGAGTTTAAAAACTAGAATCAATTTGTTTTTATGCCCAGCGGTTGGCAAAGCCACCGAAGGGAAATACTGTTTCCGACATGTCCTTTTGTGTGTGTGTGCAGCAGAGTTTTAACGCTACATACAAAGTGTGGACCTGAGAACCGAAGAGGTCACATAATGTAGGGACTTGGAACACTATGTGGACTTACACACGTCCACACAATAATAATTACAGTGTTGAGGATTAGGATTTTCCTTAAGTGTATCATAGAACAAAGGAATGTCCACACAGTGACTGCAACACAGAGCTGTGTGTGTGTGCATGTGAATGGGTGTTATAGTGGTGTATGGGTTGTCTGTGCGTGTGTGCGTGCATGCAAATTACAACTCAAGGAGGATTCAAATGTTAACTCAAAACTTGGTGTGTGGATTGGTCCTGGGATCCCCCTACCCCAGGAGCCTGTCATTGTTGGACCCCTTTGGTCAAATGTATGGCTAAAACTAACAAACAAACAAACACCCCCACACCTCAACAAACAAACAAACAAACAAACAAACGTTGTTGGCGCGATAACTTGAGATGGACTTTGCATATTAACTGCAAACTTGGCTTGTGGGTTGTTTTTGGGGTCCCTCGAATGTCTATTGTTTGTGGACCTCCACTCCCAGTCAGTGTCAAGGTCATTATGGCTATAACAAAAGAAATGTTTTCTGAGCAATACTTCGACTAGGACTTGTCATATCAACTCCAAACTGCAGGTCAAATGTATGGTCAATGTTATGGCTAAATTAAAATTATTTTATGGCTGAATAAAAAGAAATGATATCTTACTGGTCTTGGTATGAACTCCAAACTGGTGTCTGGAATGGTCCAGAAGCCTATTTTTTGGGGGACCACTTTTTGGTAAAATGTCAAGAAATGGACTGGCTCGTGGGGATTTGTGTTTACCAAACACAGCTTTTCTTGTTTTATTCTTGTAAAAACTGCAATTTGAATTACTGAGAAGGTTGGCAGAATTTAATTATACACCCATCAATGTTGTATTTCTGTACTCTATCCCATAGTATAAACAGTTAAATATGAAAATGCATTTTATTGAAGGCTTTTGCAATTCTGAACAATCAGATTGTTCCGTCCTTTTTTGTTCCCAAATCTGTGATCAAAGGTTAATGTTGAGACAAAAAACTAGTATCACGGATTTTGAACTAAGTCTAACATACTATGTTCATACATTACATGAATATTGAATTTGACCCCTTTTAGAGCGCCGGTTTTAGTTTTTAATTTTGTTGTGATTGTAAATCTGCTTTAAATTACTTTTGTTTGAACAAAGACAAATTAACTGAAGCAGGACTTGAACTAATGACCTCTGGATTAATACACATGTAGGTGTTCTACATGTACCAACTGAGCTATTGAGCCCTATGTTGGCGGTCTCCCTATTAGTCAATATCTTTGGGTGCTGGTCAGAAGCCATACAACAGAGCTTCCGTGTAAGCCAGGAATCACACCCAAGTTTATGATACTTGTAATCTGGGAAGCGGCAGCCTGCTATAAATTTTGAACAAACTTGCAATTTTTGTATAGATATTTTAACATTTTAAAACTGGAAAAATTTTCCATTTTGTAGGACCTTTTAAGATATGTTCAAATTGAGGTTTTGCAATTCCTAACTGAGGTTGCCAATGAAACATTACAGGTTTCATGCTGTGCTTGTGTTCATTATGTCATTGTTGCTGAGATCCTAATAGAGGACTGAATAGGATGCCTACACATGTACAGTAGGTATGTCACATGACTCCCTAAACTAATGTTCAATAATGATTTAGTCAACCAATAGTTGTTGAACAGATCAACCTGACATGTATAACCTGTGGGCCTGAGCCAACTGGAATTTTCCCTGCATCCTATAGGCCTACATTGTACCAGACCTTTATTAATTGCAGGTGCACCAGATTGATTGGTTATTACTCACACATGTTAAGAGGCTTTAGGTCAACTTAGTTGGCACTAAGCTGACAATACAGAAATTTAACCCACTATCATTCAACCCATTCAATATTAGACATGGTGTGGATTGGGTGATCGGTAATCATTATTTATGGGGAAAACATTTATTTTATTTTAAAACACAGTTTATAGCAATATATGAAAGTAAATGTTAGATTTTTAGAGAGTAATAATTGTGTACACTACAAATACCAATCCATGTACAGAATGCTACATGGCATGTCTGGAAAACATCACCTTTGTGTTACATTTGTGTTACATAATTTACTAGGACAGAACACAAAACCAAGGAGGTAGATTCATAATTTTATTAGCATGTATACAACATTCATGGACATAATAAATTTGTAAAAATCATGCATATCATGTTGTACTGTCTTCATATTGTACGTAGCACCAGTGTTGTTTCTATCTTTCATGATGATACTTATTTTTTTTTAACGACTCTGCCAGCTTTTTCAATGGTCCAGCAGCAGGTCTCAACCAATCACTATGCTACATGTACATGTAATCAGAATCAAGTGTTGATCCACAGTGAATTTTTTTTTTAAAGGGACACGTTGCCTTTAGATTGGACTCTTTTAGCCATGACATTAATATG
The DNA here is from genome assembly GCA_010994315.2 of Pisaster ochraceus. Lineage (NCBI taxonomy): Eukaryota > Metazoa > Echinodermata > Asteroidea > Forcipulatida > Asteriidae > Pisaster > Pisaster ochraceus. The sequence goes on along the minus strand of CM021539.1, from coordinate 12,474,546 downwards.
GTTAGAAAGACATTTAAATAATATCGTATCATATCATAATCCCCACAAATATACCTTAAAATTTGGTTGTTTTCCTTGTACATTACTTCATGAACTAACGCCGTTTGCCATTTTGTAGAACCAAATTTTTGACTCCACAATATGGCAGATTGTGTTTGTTCACAAACGTAAAGGAAAACTACACAATAGTTTTGTTAACACTAACATTTTCAGGCAAGTCCACCTATAAATAAATGCATGTAAAAGAAAACCCTGATCTGCAATGCCCATGAACACTGATGAATAACAAAATTATGTTTTTGTTCATGTGCTGTGTGTTGTACTCTACAGAATGCTGCACTCATCATTATACATTTGTATTACAATAGGTGTGCATTTAACACAGATGTAGTTATTAAAGGAGGGGATTTGTAACAATAAGCAGATGTTACCAATAACACAAGGCTAAACAATCAATTAACCAGCTTCATAATAAATATGAGCAGGTGCTTGTCTATAGAAAATCACAAAACATAAAATCATCAATATTAATGATAGTCAATACTGTTTACTTTTTGAGGGGTAAAAGGAATACACTGGCTCCCTCCCCTTAGAAATAACAACTTGAGAAACTCTTCCAAACTTTGTTCACTTAAATGGAGGACAAACTAAAACAGCTGTAATTCCCTCCCTACATGTAGTTAATTTGCTCAATCGATAAGTTAACTGTTTGGTCTCATTTTTCTCAGGTATTCTTTAATGTTACATACATGTGTGTATATCTTGCTAAATTTTGTGTACTTTTGTTTTTATTTGATTTCTTTATCCCTAGTGTAATCTTTCTTGTTTTTTGCAATTTTTAATTTCTGATGAATTTTGCTGTACCATGAACACATTTTAGCCATTGGGATGCAATGTTTGATTTGTACAGTAGTATAAACCAACGTGTGATTGTACATAGGTGCACTGCACTGCATTAAATGAGGTCCCTGTGTAATAGCTCTTGGTTTTTAAAACACATTGTGTGTTGGCTGTTTCTGCTGGTGCCAGTGCTGCTCAATAGCTGTTGGTTTTGTTTGAGGTACCTGTATGTTATCTTGAACAACATTGACCACCAATGCCTTTCAACTAAATGGAGGTGAAAGATTTGGAGTCTCAAATGTCAGCATTTTTAACAGACTTCCACGACCACTTAGAGGTATAAATGATCAAATTTTCATATTTGCAGGGGTATATATTTTTCTTTTGCATGCGCAGGTAGTGGGGGGGGGGGGCTATTGACAAATACTTCCCCAGTAAGAGAAAAGCAAAACCTAACAATTGATTAAAAATATTGTTTTCTTTTAATTTGCAATCTCATGAGTGTAATTTGTGTCCAATGAAATTGTCAGCGATAAGAAGCATATTAACCAAAGTTTCAAACATTTAATAAATTTGAAAAATAATAAGATGAGAACACATTTAAATAAGGATTACTTTATAACAATGATGGCTGCGATAGCTGGTCAACATTTAAGAGTAATCAGTGTTTCAAATTTCCAGCAACGTCTTTTTTTCATTGTCCATCCATGTTGTTGTTATGTACTTAACCTCATTTTCAATAAGTTCTGTAACTTTTCGAAAACGTCATGCCAATACCGTCAAATTGTGCTGAACGTCACTAAGAAGCCGTAAAAAATGATGCTTGAAACTGGATGTTCATAACTTTACATTTTTTTTATGGAAGCTTATCAAAGTTTTTATTTTTGATAGGTTTCAGAGGCTGCAATACATGTGTATATTAGAGAAATTACAGGGTTGTATTGTGCCAAAAATTAATGACAGAGGCAATATTTGCTATGATTTTCTGTCAATGTTGATGCACTCTTCTGTTGGGCTTACAAATGTTTTCTGTGTGTGGTAGTCTGTTTCAAGGGTTCTTTCATTGTTATTTTATAGTATATCGGATGGCCCTCACTACAGAAAAGAATGTGCTCCTTGTGATTTGCTTGGGCTATCTTTGAATTAATATATATTTAATTTACCACAGATTTCACTGAGGGAGACTATAAATTCTGAAATGACATCAGCAAGATGATAACTTACTGAACTGTCCTTTCATGAGCTTGTTGGTATACTTAAGTGTAATACAATTATTAAGAACTTATTATGAGGTCAAAAATGCATTTTTTTTAAAATGGCATTTTGAGGACCTGTAGTAAATTGGTCCATATTTCCAATAAACTGCTGTGTACATTTAACAATTGGAGTTGAAAAAATTTAATTGTCACACACAAAACTCAGTATTGTTACATTTTAAACTCCACAAGTTTGCCCCAAACTTGGTCTCGAAAGTTCAGTGGAGTTTAAAATGTGATGTATACATGTACATTTCACACATCCTAACTATTTCTCTAGTGCAGTTATTACACCATTTGAAGTTCTATAGACTGTTGATTAGTCAGAATGCTTTCAATAAGATGTGTCCTACATTATACAGGTTATGCTAAGCCCTGAATGACCGTTACAAAGATGCGATACATGTTGTATGTACTATGTATGTGGCCAATGTTTTTGGTTAATTAAGTGTCCAGACTCAGGGCTACTACACTTCAATCCATACAGTGTTCTTTTTATGTAGTAGTAGTACATGTACATTGTATGTACTTCAAAATTATGTTAAGTACACTCTCTATGCTCAGTTTTCTAACTTAGAAGACTATTGTTCACTAAAAGTACAGTTACATGTACATGTAGCAATCAAAAAGGAAATTTACTATCCTATTTTTCCAATTTGCAGTGTACAGTACTGTTTTCATTAAAAGCCATTAATTAAAAAAAGCTATCAAAGAGAAGGCAAAATAAACTTGAGGAAAGGAAGGTTTTAAACATACCTAAATGTAGTGTACATGTACATGTAGTAGGCCTAATAATGCCTGTAGTGTACTGTTACATGTATCTAATCTATAATGAGAAATCCTTGATCTTACCCACATATTATGTGTTAATGAACAAAGTTTTTTTAAAAGTAGATGTACATGTACATTGTAAAAGATGTCCGACTTTCATAAACCATTTTGAATCCTAGTTGCTTTATCTTTTGATCTTATTACAGATGCAAGTATTCATTGTGACCCTCATGCAAAATGGGACACTTGTCCAGTTTGGGAACATTGCAACACATTGACTTACCAGTGTAAATGTGACAATGGAATGACAAAGAACCCAGTCACAAATCACTGTGAATCAGGTAAGGCCAGGGGAACGTGGAAATATACTAAGTTAATTATGGAAATGTTAAAAAAGAACTTCAGATTTAGTTTTATGAGGGAGCCTTGAATGTTTCCTCCCTTGAGTTGAACAATTACATGTAACTTGTAAGTGGTGGTGAGAGATTGATCAAATTTTAACACAACATTTTTTGGACATTCTGATATTTGTATGCATTTTGGATAAATTACTCACTATTTCCACCAAGCTCACAATGCTATAGCCTACATTGTACTTGCTTTGAGTGAAGAATGGGAGAGAATGTTGGGTACAGTTTGAACCAACTGCAGAAGAATGTTAGTTTTACGTGCTTCTAATTATCAATCTTGTACTCTGCCACTTATTGCCATCAGCTTGTGTTATCATCTTAGTCTAAAAAAATACATCAAGTAAACATTTTGTCCAACATTTTGTCCCCTTCACCTCTTTTCGTTATTTCCCTAATTTGTTTTCCTCACATGTGCTCCATAGTAATTTACTCCCTAGACTGTCCAGCTGTTACATTATGGTGTATTTAATACCATGAAGCAGTTGAAGTGCTAGTGTTCCATATGGGACATCTTCATAATCTTCAAGCCTATTAAGCCTATCAACAGTAAGTGGCTTCTCAAGAAGTTTAGTACATTGTACATCAGACACATGGCTCTCAATAAATAATGAGTGTATTGCATTCAAAACCCGCACATTGTAGGGAGATTTCAGATAAGATCTGATGAACCCTAGTTTGGTTGGATGTGTTAAGTACTTTGTACCATGCACAAGAGCATAAAGAACAAGCTTAGATAAAGACTGTGATTGTTTGAAGAAGAAAACAAATAATTAATAAATGAATAAAATAAATTAATTAATAAATGAATAAAATATGACAAGCGAGAACTTAAAAATCCATAAAACATTCTCCACAACTTAGAACGTCGTGTAAGAAGGGTAGCCCTGTAATGTGAAACTACATGAATACACTAGTTTCATTCAACAATTTGTCTAGATATCAGGCCCTGTTGTCAAGCACTACATTACATGGTAGTTCTGTGTGGGCTTTACTTGAAGACTGACTTTTTTAGCACTACAGACTTTTATTCAATTAGTGAAAAGTGGTATAACGTTCAACGCCACAATGACCACTTGCCCTGTACATGTATTACATGTAAGTATTTAAAATGTATAGTATACAGTTATGTACATATGTACAATATTTTGGTTTAACTTAAGTCTGATTTATACAATTAACCACTTATCTTTTATTTGTGAATTAAAAAAAACAAACTTACATCGGGTTCTTTTTTATTTGAATTTCATTGAAAACTGTTGAAATACACATTCATCTTTTTTATTTCTCAGCAAAGTTGAGTTTCTGTGTATGATACTTGATAGCAGTCTTTTAATTTGCTCATTTTTAGTTCCCAGCAATACAATTCTTGGGAAACTACGTGTAAAAAGGAGTAAGAGTAAGTTAATTATCTAGATACCTTTTGCCATCTTTTAACTCACATTTGTAACACTTTGGATTGCTAGAGTTTTGATCTGTTATATAATACATTGGTTATATAAAACATTGTACAATTACATTACATGGAGTACAGGTTCCATACTTCCATCATGGGTTACTTTGGATCCTTTTATGAACAGCAGATTGAAAAGAAAAATTTTAAAACTAGCATTGGACTTGGAATGGCGCAAAGAAAAATGGGAATTTTTCAAGATTCTATTTAGATGAATGTAAGCTTTCCAATGTAACAATCGTCATGCGCTAGAAGTCTGTCTACAGTTTACCTAACAAATTGAACAAAATTAGAATTGCTTATGTTTTTTACATTTATTGAAGTTTTTCCTGAAACTATAGGGTTGGTATTAATACACTGTCACAAAGACCAATGTTGTGCATCATGTCTGCATTTTGTAATTCAAAGCAAACTCACAAGTACAACATTACTTATTCTGTTCTGCTGTCGTCTTAAAAGTCATCCATTATCCTTTTCTCTTTCAACAAAGATTGATAACTTTTATGTCAAGTTTTGTCATCGTTCATATGTGGTATTAAAAGTACACCCATGATTGAAGCTGTACATTACATACATGCATTTGGCTAAACATTTTGCATGATTTTATTCCCTGCTTCCTTAAATAACGAGAGAAAAATGCACCTTGACCAGTTGTTGTGTCTACCCTTCCCCTCCCATCCATGTACCACCATTACTCAATGGAACTGTGACTTGGTTGCTTTGCATGAGTAGACAATAAGGAAGTTCTGGTAAGCATCATCAAAGTGTCCTAAACTTAAGATGCATTATGGTCATTGATGCTGGTACTTGCTCATGGTGGTCACTGAGACCATTGAGACCGGTACCTGCTCATGGTGGTCACTGAGACCATTGAGACCGGTACCAGCTCATGAT
>CM021539.1:12457852-12467925 GCA_010994315.2 Pisaster ochraceus | reverse complement strand
CCATTGAGACTGGTACCAGCTCATGGTGGTCACTGAGGCCATTGAGACTGGTACTTGCTCATGGTGGTCACTGAGGCCATTGAGACTGGTACCAGCTCATGGTGGTCATACATGTTCTGTAGTCTTTCTCAGACCAGACTGCATGGTGTAAATAATGTAGTAACATTTGAAAAGATATTTCATGGTGCTGTCACAACTTCCTTCAGTGAGGGTGGTTATATACTTGTAGTCACTGGACATCTTTGGGTTTTCGACATGTAGATTGAGACCCATTTAATGGCATGGGAGGGAGGGAAGGAAAAGAGACACTAGGTGAACAGGTTGAAACATTTTGAATTGACTTGTTAACAATTGTCAACATTCTTGTAGTACGTAGAGCAGAGAATGGTTTTCTTTCATTTGAGCCAACACACATAGAGCTCATGGCTGCTACATGTACATCATGTACATGTAACTAAGAGCAAATGTAAAAACTTCTTAATTTGAAACGGTAGATCAAAGAATGACAGTAATTGCATGCAAAAGTTTGCACAGTGCAGTCATATCATCACCAGACTGGATAATAAAATTATCGACATGTAAAATAGTATTCATGTAGGCCTACATGCTAACCTCAATGGAAAAAATAACGAGACATAATGACCCTCAAATTGCCGGTTGTGAATCGGCCTGGAGATTTATTACATGTACATGTAGGCTACAAGTACCATGAAAATATTTAGCAAAATTTTGTTTTTTAGTTATTACATACATACACATGCCATGTACAGCACAATGTCATGTTGCTTGCTCTATGGTTAAGTGAATGTACTGTATTGAAATGGTTTGTTGTTTGATTTTTTGATTAGATTCTGCAGACAATATTCTGACACAATTGATACATTCGTGGAATTGAAAGAAGTTACTCAGTCATGATGCTTTGGTTTTCAAATATTTCCAATGGATCTTGAAAACTTGCCTTCTCTGTGTACACTAATTCAGAAATGTTGATTGTTTTTAACCAGTGCTAATCAGCTTAATGCTGCTTATCCTAACATGCTTAATATGCTTACATAATTGGTTTGATGTTTTTTACAGCCATAACCATTTCATTTTTGTCTACTGGTTGTTGTTGTTTTTTTGCTTGCATGCCACCCTCCCTTTCCTCATTCCACCCCAATCCTCCTAGGCCATTTGGATACCACAAGCAACCGTTTCTATGGTAATCAAGACCCAAGCGATTCCTACGCTCCATTCAATGCAGATGGAGATAATCTGGACAGTGATCATGAGGATCACAATTCCTGGAGGGAAAACTTAAGGTTCTGTAAGTCAGATCAGGAGTGTGAGACATTGGAGTACTGCTTTGGACTGGGAGAATACCCAGAGGGTATTTGTCAGTGTGAAGATGGGTACCACAGGTCACAGGAGCTGGACATGTGTATCAAAGAGTACCTTAAAGGTTAATGAATGTCTTAATGTGTTAAAAGGAAAGGTACAATGTTGCAGACTATGCTTGGGGCAGGGTTGTTTGTAGTGTTCTGACTCTGGAACAAAGAAATCAAATTCGAAGTCCAATTTAAACAGTACATGGTAGGTAAGGCTACAACAGTTCTTCATGAGAAAACTTTCATAACAAAATTGTCTTCATGAGTCATGGACACATAAATGTACATGATGTCATTAAGATTCAAGAGGCTAGCCTGATAAATTTCACCACTATTAGTGCCAAACGTGTAATGGTATGCAAAGTGAGATGTTGACAGAATCATATGCACAAGGGCCTGCCTCCTTGTTATGATTTTGTTCCTAGCACGATCAAAACTTTGGTGACCCTAAAGCTCTTATGGTAATCTTAAACCTACATGTGCATTAGGTCCATAGTATTTCAATAAGAATGTTCAAACTTTAAACTTACAAAAATTATCAATGTTGTACCTTACCTTCAAACAGTATTAAAGGAAACTACACAATGTAGAAAGCCAATTTTCAGGTTTGATGTGTGTGTGAAATTAAACATTTCCAGTCTTGATGATGTCATGTTCCTGTGTGATGAGTGTTTGAATCAAATGGAGTATGAATGTACCACAAACACAATACATGTACATGTACCCACAGCGTGTTCACGCTTTACTCATGAAATACATGTATGCTTGAAGACTACACAAGTTGAGAATTGTGCCGAGTCATGACAGTTGATCTGGACTATACATTTGTAGAATGACATTTCATTAGTCTTTAATGCAGTTTCTGCTTTTCATACTCATCTGTTTCCCTTCAAACATTAGCAGTGACAGTTTTCAACACTTCCCAATTAATTGCCAAAAAGACAGTTGATTTGAGAAAGCACACTATTTAATAATAAATACAATCACATTTTAATTAGAAGTTAATAATAAACCCATCTTATTTTTGTTCCCAGTTTTAAATTTCCTTACAAGCAATTATTTCAATTTAGACTGAATTGTTATCTACATGTACATACATGTATGAGATTTACAGCCTAGATCACGCATTATACATAAGCTCAAACTGATTTGATGGGAGCCATATGTTAACTCAATTGCATAATCGCTGAAGCCAACTCAGCCACAACAACTGCGCTGTTAGTCATCAAAACTGCTGTGCTCTGATAAGCAAAATACAATGCTGATGACGTCAGTAGAACCAACTCTATAAATATTGGTCTTCTGTTGTTACCAAATACAAGTTGGAACAAATTGAAAAATCATTCTGATCAATTCACTTGTTTTAATAAGTGTACATGTGCAGTACATGGTTTGAAACACTGTAAAACCTGCAGCTCTGTGTACAGTGCCCTTGTATTCATTATCTCTCATTCAGGATGAAAATAACAGTTTTTGTATGATGAAACCATTCCACATTTGGTTGTAATTGGAAAGATTATAAAGGGTAGCCTTAACACAGAATTCTAGATAAATTCTAGATACTAAGTATTCTCCATTATCCCATTGATTCATGTTTGTTCATGTACTAGAGGGCATGGAACACCATTGATGTACACATATGTAAACCTACACAGTAGGTTTATACCCAGCAACCATTGAGGTAACCTCAATATTCCAACACTGACTATTCATTAATAGTCACTTGATGACACACCAGACTGATATTAAGAGACATATAACCTATGACCTTAGTGAGTACATATGGTGAAAAGTCATTTGACCTATGACCTTAATGAGGGCACACGGTGAAAAGTCATTTGACCTGTGACCTTAATGAGTAGATATGGTGATGAATTGCTTCTCTCCTGCATGGCCGAGTTGATTTTGTTTTTGTTTTTGTTTCTGCGAAAGGCAATAAACATACTTCTGCATGGAATTCTGCATGGACTTTTGCATGAGCATGATGTTTTGCAAATTAGCACTACCTGTAATATTTCTACCTGTAATAATTTATTTGTAACTTGTCAAACTTCATTCATCCATCCATCCAGGGGAGTCCATCAGCTCACCCACCAATCTGTCACCCCAATCCATGGAACACATCCCTGTAACACCTGACACTTCCACTCAGACAACCCCCGGCACAATTTCCTCCAATGGGACAGATATCCCAAGTGAAAAACCTAGCACTCAAATTAGCGAAAAACAAGCATCACCAGAGGGCCAAACTGTTGCAGCTGATGTTGGGGGGATTGCTGGGGTAGATGTAGTGGGGTCACACTCTGGGGAAGAGGTAGTACTGCCAGACGAGGAGAACACAGGAGACGTGATGGGGCACCAAGGTACAATGGAGTGACTCTTATGTTAATCACATGAGGATGCTCTAATAGGAAAGAACATTGTGCAATTTGGGAAGTATTTTTGGATATCAGCTCACATTTTGAGGTTATTTCTACAGCACCCTTTACTGGTGATTATGAAGGCTGATAAATTACACTGGGATCACTTCCTGCACATTCTACACTACAGTTTTGTTTTGCGGAAGAAGTCAAACATGAGGTTGATTCCTTTAAACCTGCATGTTTTAACAGAAGTTTATACTTTATTTGATGACAGTTTCAAAGGTAACAAAATGTACTACAAGTTTGGTCAGTACCTTTAATGCCTTGAGAAACGGTCAATATATTTACCCAATCTTGAGGGACCTTTGACAGTGACATCAATGCGTAATGTGACTCAAATCAATGTAACCAAACACAGGGTGAAAGAGAAAAGAATGAAGTTTTGTTTATTGCTAAATGTAGGTCAGTTGTACACCTCAATCCTCTGTAATTAACTACTTGTTCATATTTGATTCAATATTGGCTTTACATGCTTAAAGTAGACTGAGGACTTGAATTACTATGGAACAGGTCGTACCCAGACCCCTGGAAGGTTTCAGGTGGAGTGTACAGGTCATTGTACATAAACACATGTAACTTTGATTTGACTGTTGTTTTTCTTTTTCTAGAGAATAAAACGGAACCTAGCAATACCACGGAAAGTGAAGATATTCCGAAGTCTGATTGGATATCATCTCCACAACCAGAAACCCAGACACATAGTGACATGAACACAATACAGAGTGACACAGCGGGTAATGCAAAAGGTGAAAAAGGGTTGGACACACTTACAGAAAAGGATCTGCCGGCAGTGAAACTGATTACTACTCCAAAGATGTCCGAGGTTGTGACGACCCCTAAGCCACAAACAACATTACAACCAGGTATGAAATTGTCTTCTTTTAAACTGATTTAACAGGCATGTCACAGGCACCATATTGAAAAGAAGCTTGTGGATTCTAATTTGTCTGTTATTTTTTCCTGATGAGCACCAAGCAGATATTTTATTTTTTTCTTTCGCTTCCAGTGACAAAACTTACTGTTTCTGCTGGTGAGGAAAAAACCCTGCAACTTCCGGATGGAGATCATGTTACTCTCTTTGCCTATGTTGTCCCAGATACCCAACCCAGTGGCAAAGACTACAGCTATACCTGGCAGGTTGTGGATGGCCCTAATGGGGGAAAGAAAGGGGAGATGGTTGGGGAACACTCCAAACAGTTGCAACTTGCAGGGGTAAGAAAATTCCTCAGCAGGATTCTCAGTTTAAGTAGGAGGTTCATGTTACTGTGAGATTTCAGCTTCTTTTCATTTAAAGCGCAAATGAGTTGCATAATGCTATCAAATGATTGTATTTCTTGTACACAGTTAAGGTAAGACAAGGTAACACCAACTAATGATCTGTTTAGTTTTTAAATTCTCCATTTTTCTCCCCACCTCTTGCAAACTAAGCAATATGTGCAGACAGCAGTATGATATAACTTTTTATGCTGGACTTATGTATCATATAACTCTTTGGGAGTTCATATTTCTTAATATTTTTGTTGCAGCTCTCAGCTGGAGTCTTTAGGTTTAAAGTTGAAGTTCAAGGTGATGGTTCATATGGTTCAGCTACAGTGAATGTGACGGTCCTTCCACCACCTCGGGTCAATCAGCCACCTAAGGCTGTTATCAATCCTACAAGTCAAGATGTCTTTCTGCCCAACCCAGACACATTTCTGGATGGTGCAGGTAAGTTCTCATAAGCTACTTAACCACCGGAAGACATGTCTAGAAGAACCATTTTTCTGGACATGCAAATGGAAGTCTGATAGACACGTTTGCAAAAAACATGTCCAGGGCCGCTTTCCTTAGACGTGTAAACACACTTTGGTATTCAGTTGTGTAGCATGTACAGTGCATGCACAGACTGTTATGCGTTGTTTGCTCTGTAACAAATAGGTACAAAGGGTACTGGAATTTCATGCTCTAAATCTCCTTGTTTTACAGGGTTATTGTGTAATCCCTAGTTCCAGACCATTGTCTGTTTGTTGGACAAGCAAGGATCATGACAAATTGTTAGGCTACCATCATTTTATTCGGCAAGAAATGTATAATCGAAGTCTGAGATTCTTGGATGCCATGGCCAATTATCAGCTGTGGCTTACTGCCAAGGTTTGGCCGATTCTTGGTAAACAAAAGCCGCATTTTCTTGAGAACAAACAATCCTGGAACATTTTATGAGAACATTTTTTGTTTTTATGTTTTTAAGTCATGGTTTCATTGGTGACAACAATATTCTCAACAACAATAATGTTATAGATATTCTGAAATTCAATTTTGCTATGTCTCTTTGTTTTTGATTTTTAGGTCAGTTTTGTTCACCCACTGCAACGTGTTGCCTGCTTATTAATGTTTTCATCAAAATGTTTCAAGAGCCATCCTTGTCTATAATCTTCGTTTATTCATTCTTTGTCTTCCCCATGAGCCCTTTCATAAACATTAAGTGTCTCTCAGTTGCTCTCAAGGTTGGATTGTTGTCCATGTTCATAATCCTTTTCTTGTAGAGATCCCACATTGTGTAGAGTTTGAATTGTTGTCCTTTTTGTTCAAATCTTCACCCAAAACAGATAGCACTGATGATGATAAGATTATGAGTTATCAGTGGGAGGAAATAGAGGGCCCTGTCAGGGAGCAGAAGATCACTGGAGATACCCAGACCTTAAAACTGACTGACCTTGTACCAGGCTCCTATGTCATCAGGTCAGTACTGGCTGTGTATAACAGGGGAATGCATTATGAATAATGATACATAATGAATTCTAATGAAAAGAATGACACAAAACCAAACTGTTTTATGAATTTTGTTCAGGTCTCAACCTCATGCAGGTGTTTTTATTGTTCCTGATGGTTTTCACAAATAGATGTAAAATAACATAAATGCCATATTTTTGAAAAGGTTGAACTTTAAGTTAGTCTTTGGGATGTACTGTGCTGATAAATTTGGACTGTTAAGTTCTTGATTTTTACAACCATCAAGAAGCGCATTGCAGTATAAACACATAAACATGCTCATTGTGTTCAAAGTTCAAGATGCAATGTTGAGTTTAGAAATGAGACATTAGAATAAATTTCATTTTTATTGAAGTTTGCTAGAGGATAATCAGAATGAAACAGTCAATAAGTGAAACATGCAGGCTTCGTACCTCTCATTGATATTAAAGGAGTAAGGTATGTGGGTACTTTTGGTAACAATGGATTTATACATATAAAGTTCCACCTACATGTACATCGTTTAGAGAACTGCAAACATTTCATTTTTTTATTATCAGTGGTACAACAAGAATATCATATTTATCAAAATCTGCGGTTAATCCCTGTTAATATTTTGGATTGTAGTTTAACGGTTACTGATGCTGATGGTGCAACTGACTCGGCACTGGCCAATGTGACAGTCAAAGAAGGCAAGTATCGTCTGAGATTCTACAATATTGTTGTGTCAGTGTACAGTGGTCATTACTCCCTTGTACAACCAGCTTAAATATAAACCAATGCTAATGGAATGCATGTGATTAGTTCAATGCTTTAAGGGAAGTCCTTAATAATGACCTTTGGCCAACTGTCCTCAGCACTAACCAAACAAAAGACTCCCCTGTATACCAAACCGATCAGTCAGTATCAGCGTAACAGTATAAGCAAAGGCCTTTTGATATGTTAACTTGAACAAGTCCTCCAAGTCCATAGCCGGATTATCATGGGTATTTTCACAGTATCTTCCAGTAAATGTTAATCCTTGACTCTTATTGAAACTAACTGTTCTTCAGTAAAATTCAAAGAGGCAGTCACTCTGATTCAGGAGAGAAACCTATTTTTCTTTCAATTTAGACTCGAAAGAAGTTTGAACTCTTTCAACAAGATTCCAAAACTGCTAACTGTAGGTGTTTTTCCTCCATAAATGGGTTTTGATGGAGTCATATTGATATGAAGTAGAACTTGGAAGCATTTGTCTTGATAAAGGGTGTTGGTCCTGAGAGGAGCTTCTGTTTCATGAGACCAATCACTCCTTGATTGCCAGGGGTCAATCTCAAAGTGCTTCCCCCTTCCCAGTTGCCAACATATCCGCATATGCTCATATTTGTATAGTTTGGAGTGCATGGGGTCTTGGCATTTGATACATCAAAGTTTCTGCTCCAAGATTTTTGATTTATTTTTGTGATCTCTAAAATAGAGACTGACAATCCTCCTGTTGCTAAAGCTGGTAAGGATGTAATCATCAAGCTACCAGTCAACTCAGCTATTCTCTATGGTAATAGTAGCTTTGATGATCACCCTAATGTGGCTTATGAGTGGTCCAAAGTTTCAGGCCCTGTAGCTGACATGTCGGTAAGGTTCATGTTAACAATTGTCTTACAACAATGTATCTGTTTTAGAGTATGAAGTAACAAAACCATTCATGTTATTTCAGCATGTGATTAGGAAGTGCCCACTTGCATATGGCTTTAATAAGGTCTGATTTACACTAAAAGTTGAATTTGAATAGTGCGCAAGTTTTTATAAATTGTATTTATTATTTTCTTTGTTTGTTTGTACTTTGAAACATGCTCCAATAAAGCCAGAGCAAAACGGTTTTGTAACGGCTTATTTGATTTTGCCTAATTTTTGCTTGTGGATAATGTTTGTATGGTTCATATATTGGCCAGGGTTCTTCTTCAGCCATATTGCTTCTGAATAATCTTGAAGAAGGGACCTATGTCTTCAGGCTAACCCTTAAAGACTCTAAGAATCAGAAAGACTATGATGAGGCTACAGTCATAGTCAAACCAGGTACGTCTTTTTACCGGCAGCAGCTATGGTCACAGTAAACGCAGAAAGAAAATAAAGAGGATATAACATCAGCTAATATTAGTAGCAGTCATTTATTGTACATTCTTTTCCTAAATTTGTATACAGATTAAAATTCCATGTTTTTTTGGTAAACAAGTGTTTGGTACATGGAATTTGGTTGTTTTCTCTTCAAAGAAGGGAAAAGTTTCCCCAGATGGTTGGTGTTTGTCTGTTGCTTGATTCTTACCAGTAAACACTCTTATACTCCTAAATCCTCCATAATCCAGTGGATGACTTTATTTGAATTTGATGGATTTGATACTGTATCCCCAAATCACCCACTCTTAGCATGAGGTCTAGAATTAGAGTCCAAATATATTGAGTTAATCTTACACGTGTAGTGGAGTATTTTGATGGACTTTGGATAGCTCCTAATCAGAACATGTAAGGAGTTGAACACAGATGCTCTGTTCTTGGCTCATAAACTCATTCAAACAGTAATAGGTGTGTTTGCTGTTACCTTGCATCTTAAAGTCTCCCATTTGTTACACCTGATCCAAAATTAATTCACTTCCTCTTTTAAAAGGCCGTCCAAAACTAGACTTGGTGGAAAAGAGATTGAACTGATTGATCAGGAAGTAATTATGAACAAATAAACACAACTTAAATGACAACTTTACATTTTATTTCCACAATTTGTTACTGTTTCATTTTAAGTTTTTTTCCTGAAGTATTTTCCATCTTTCGTTTTTTCCCCAGAGAATAATACACCTCCTACAGCAGATGCTGGCCCAGATAAGGAACTGTCATTACCAGATGATTCAACTACACTAGATGCCTCGGATAGCAAAGATGATCTTGGCATCACTGCATATCACTGGGAGAAAGTTAGGTAAGGGAACTATCATACACCTATTGACTGGCAATGCAGGTACTATTGGATGTCTATGCACCTCCAGGGCTCGTTAGTGACATCAACAAATCAACAACATAATCCTTGGACGAGATTGTTGATCATTATTCAGTTTTCTGACAAAGTTTTGCTCAATATTAATCCAAATCTTTGGCTCTAGATCAAGCTCTCATGACAGCATTGGATACATGTGGGCACTACCTGGAGCCTTGTTGATTTGTTGGTTAGGCATGAAGGTCAGACATTTCAATAATCCTTCACACTTTGATGTATCTCTGCAGTGGACCGAATGAACCAGAGATTACTGATGCTGATGAAGTTGTGGCTACTGTGTCTGGACTAATGGCAGGTCACTACCTCTTTAAGCTGACTGTTGGTGACAAACAGGGTGCTACAAACAGTGATACTGTAGATGTTATTGTAAAGAAAGGTGGGTAGTGAGTGTGCTTGGCTAAAAGCAAAAAGCATGAAATTCATAATTGAAGAATTATCTGCATAACACAAGTGCTGTAAAAATGCGTTTAGGGTAATGGTAAACT
Source organism: Pisaster ochraceus (assembly GCA_010994315.2). Classification (NCBI taxonomy): domain Eukaryota; kingdom Metazoa; phylum Echinodermata; class Asteroidea; order Forcipulatida; family Asteriidae; genus Pisaster; species Pisaster ochraceus. The sequence continues at coordinate 12,457,904 of CM021539.1, read as the reverse complement.
TTCCTAAACCACTGTTGTGCCTTCCTTCCAAGCTAGCCTACACCACTGTTGT
>CM021539.1:12402946-12416272 GCA_010994315.2 Pisaster ochraceus | reverse complement strand
ATTACGAGCAGTTTGGGCAGGTTTTACATAACAATTTCCGATCCTAATTTGACATTGTTCATGATTGATCTTTGACAACATCCGTTTTGAACCGAATAGTAGAAATTCTGATTTCCCATCGTTCAACTTCAAGCCATTACTTTCCAACCACATTTTAACATCATCAAGACAAGATTCAAGTCTTGTGATTGTGCTAGAAAGGGTATTGGCAGATGGGGGAAATGAAACAAACAGTTGAATGTCATCCGCATAACAGTGATAACTAATATTGTGTTTACAAAATTTTTTACTAATAGGTTGGAGATACAGAGAAAAAGTAGTGGTCCACCTACCGACCCTTGTAGAACTCCACATGTGAGGATAGTGGGGTCGGATGTCACTTCATTAACTCTAACACATTGTGACCGATTTGACAAATACGATTTAAACCAGTAAAGGGCGAGACCACGTATACCAACAGATTGTAGCCTTTGAATCAAAATATCATGTTCCACTGTATCGAAAGCTGATGACATATCTAGTAGTACAGCAGCTGTGATATTCCCATCATCCATTTGTTTCAAAATATGATCAGTTAGATTTGTGAGAAGTGTTTCTGCACTATGATGTGGGCGGTATGCTGACTGACGGTTATCTAAAAGATTTTTCTCCTGCATGTACATTAAGAGACGAGAAAAAACTAGACGTTCCAAAACTTTACTTAAAAACGACAAGTTTGAAATTGGACGATAATTTTGCATGGAAACTTATTTGGGTCAACCTAATCTATTTGGTTTAGACTCTAGAGCGCCTATCTGAACCGGGTGTTACATAACCCATAGCTGTTGCACAAATGAATGCACTTTTAATTAAACCATTAAAATTTGCCAACAAATTGGCAAAATTGAACTCACATTCACTTGAGCTGACTCTCTATTAACACTAAGTATCTTAATTCCTTTTATTTCATGTAGGAGTTTTCTTACGAAAACGACATCTGTTATTTTGCCCACTGTTACCCCTACACCTTCACAGACCTGAGAGAGCACATAGATCTCCTCCTGTCAGACCCTGAGAGACGGCGTTGTACCAAGAGAGAAGTAATGTGTGAGAGTAGAGCTGGTAATAGCTGCTTTCTACTCACTGTCACCAACTTCTCAGGTCAGTCAAATTATTAGCTTCAGTATAGAATCAGGTAAATGAGGATATGTGTATGTGACTTCAGTGGTTCGCTAGATTATTCAACTGTTTCAAAGATCTTCATGTGCCTTCAAACTTTGATGGAGTTGTTAAAGCTTGGCATAGCCTGGAACAATTTTAATGATGTGAAGACTCTAACTCATTCAAAGTTCAATTTGATCTGGCAATGATATCCATTTCCAGGATTGATCGTTTTTTTGGTAAAATCACATCCTGGTAGAATGGATCTAACTGCAATATTTGTGACAAGTTTCATTTTTGGCAGTTTATTATCAATTATCTCCATGTTATTATAAACAGATAAAGCACTTTGTAACAAGCGTGGTATTGTTGTGACTGCTCGTGTGCATCCTGGTGAGACTAATGCTAGCTGGATGATGAAAGGACTGCTGGATTACATCACAAGCTCTGACTCCGTGGCTAAGGTCAGTCGCTCTGCCTAACTGTCTGGCAGACAATTTCATTCTTGTCAAGAATGGATCTTTCTTGGAATGTCTATGAACTCCGACCTAAATCATTATATCATGATGTGTTTGTTACTGTGGACACCAATAGCTTCTTCCTCTTCAGGTAGTCACCCTAACTAAGAGCCTCTGGACGAGGTGACAAATCAGGGCCTGTTAATGTAATATTTGCTTTTGTTTGATCTTTCTAACATCAGATGCTGTGACTTATAGCTCTTATGGATTATGTGCTTCATATTAACAGTTTATTGCTTTCATTCGACAAAACCTTCTGGCAGCAGCAAGATGAACAAAGTTTCTTCATTCTACTCAGCTGAAATGAGATCCAACTGAAGCAAATCATAAAAGTACAATAGTAAGAGCTAAAAAATTCAATGATCACCAATCCAACGCATGATCACAGTTTCATTCCAAAGATCATGCTCAGTGTCAGTTGTTGTCTTTATTAGCCATGGCTGGTTTCATTTCATCCCATTCAGGATTTGAGGAAAGCCTTCATTTTCAAGATTGTTCCGATGTTAAACCCAGATGGCGTCATCGTTGGTAACTATCGCTGCTCCCTCACAGGCAGAGACCTGAATCGTAATTTCCGCCACCCTAAGAAGGAGTCGTTTCCCACAGTGTGGCACACTAAGGAGATGCTGGAAGATTTCTCCAAGGAAACTGAGGTCAGAGACAATCAATGACATTGAACTTTCCCTTAACAAATCCAAAGCAAAAGAGCTGCAAAATAATGCATATAAGTATCTCTGAATCTTGTTCATGAATACAATTCAACTTTCTGGAATACACAGACATTCAGGAAGTCAAATGAAGGAAACTTGTGTTCTACTGACCAAACAACCAGACGTATTGTATGATTGCCAGCAATCTAGAGTTTTTTGTTTGTACGGTTGACTGTGTAGCAGAGTGGCACAACCCAGGCAAAATAACTCTAATGTCAAGGTCATTACGGCTAAAACAAAAGAAATTTTGTCTGATTGATAAACTTGAAAAAGACTTGGCATATCAAACTCCAAACTTGGTGTGTTGATTGGTCTTGGGGTCTCCTAGAAGCTTATTATGTGTTACCCCATGTCATATTTTAAGGTCATTATGGCTAAAACACAAGAAATGTTGTCTGAATGATAACTCTAGAAGGGCTTGGCATATCAACTCCAAACGTCATTATAGTAACTAGCAAAGAGTGAGATTAATCTCAACACACTATTCTTGTTATAATTATTTTATTGATAACACCTTTCTTACACAGTACCTTGTTTAGATGTTTTTTACATTGTGTTTTGAAATTCTAGATCATGGTGTACTGTGATTTACATGGCCATAGTCGTAAACATAATGTCTTCATCTATGGTTGTGATAAGAATGGTAAGGAGATTGATGCAGCTGCCTTCCTCTACCAGAGACTATTTCCATGGCTTATGTCACGTGAGGTTAGTAAGCTTAGTGTAGCAACACAGGTTCAATGTCATGGTCATGCTTTTTACTCTCATCTCATTGGATTCAGGTTATGAGGCTGTTCATTGTGAGCAACAACATGAGCAATTGTGATAAAAATCTGCACTCATAAAAAGTTTTGTTTACTGGTTTAGTAGAGCGCTTAGTTTGTAGTGCACTTGTCTAAGGATTGTCCTCTTACTCAGAAATTAATAACGCACAGATTGTGTGATGATTTAGCCATGCTGACTGAACATAAAAAGAACCACACCCACCCAAAGCAAATTGTGATTGCAGCTTTGTGGTAGCTATATCCCCATCCCATTGTTGCCACATTGTGTCAGTTCCTTTTAGCAATCCTATCTAAGAGATTACCAAACATACAGACTCTACTTTTCTGCTGATCTACAGGCTCCAGACAAGTTTTCCTTCCGTGGTTGCAAGTTCCATGTCAAACGCTGCAAAGAGGCAACCAGTCGTGTGGTAATGTGGAGAGAGCTGGGTATTAGTAACTCCTTTACAATGGAAGCAACCTTCTGTGGTTCCAAGAACATCAGCAGGTAACAAGTCATTTCTTTGCCAAGAGATCCTGCAAGCGAGTATTTAAACAGTTTTGGGATCACTTTGGTCCCACGTACATTGTTTGATTGCGTGAAGGAAACAAAATCGTGCACTTTATAGGTCTCAATATTTGACTTGGCCCGAGACTTACACAGTTTATTGGTAGTAACACTATGCACTCAAGTAGTTTGTTATCCAGATGTTCAGACTTGAAGCTTGATCTACTGTTTTATATTCAGATAAAGCACATGCCTTTCTTTCACTAGATATGGCTTCAATGTGTTAAGCCACAGTTAGATCAATGGCAAGATGTCCATGCACCAAATCTTTCACTCTTTCACATTGAATATGTTTTTCAATAAATATTTGTTTTTCTCTGCTCAATCAGTGAGGAAATTCCACGTCACTTCAACTTGTCAGACTTTGAGGATCTTGGCCGTCATTTTTGTGAAGCCCTGTTGGTTTATCACAAAGCTCAGGAAAACAAAAGGTAAACTGTTTCAGGAGTATTTGTGGATAACAAAGAAAGGAGAAGTCTGCTTGTTTGTTTAATACACTGTATGTGTGATAGATCTCAAGGTGTTAATTTGTTTAATGCACTTCTTACATCGCGTTTACACTGGATCCGGCAAGGGCGATCTAAAGGAGGATCAGATCCTGCAAAGGGCGATCACTGATCGCTAACGCGTTTACACTTGAGTCTGATCGCGCATTGATCCGCCTTGCCCGGCCTCGGTTCAACGGAAGTTCCACACTGCTCGTGTGACAGGTCAACTGAGCAGGGTCATTGATTGTGCGCACACGCTGGCAGGGTTTTTTCAACTCGGCGCCCCAGCCTGTTCGATCGATCAGACCGGAAGTCGGTGGGTCAAATTGGGGGTCTGATCCTGCTTTGCGTTTACACTTTGTTTTTGATCCACCTTGCAGGATCAGATCCTCCTTTGATCCCGCAATAAAGGGGGATCAAAAAGGAGGATCAGATCCTGATCGCTCTTGCGTTTACACTAGCTGTTGATTGCCCTTTGATCGCCCTTGCAGGATCTGATCCTCCTTTGATCGCCCTTGCCCGATCAAGTGTAAACGCGGTGTTAAGATTCCTTGTTTATAGAAAAGCACTTCAACAGCTCATCTGATGATGGGAGACCAGTTGGATTCCTATTATGAGCAGAGGTTACAGCAAACAATTTAAATCATGTAATTATTTATTAGGAATAAAGACCAATTTGATATACAGTGTATGATGAGAACACTACAGGTTGCATTGTGATGACCTCGAGTAGAAACTTGTTGTAATTGGTGGAGTGTTTTTCTTGTGGCATACAGCACAAGTGTACACTGTTGGCTCAGTTCAGCTTAGATTCAAGATGACAGGTTTTACAGATCTGACTAATGCTGAAGCATGCAATCCAATGATTATAAGCAAATTCTAAAGACTAAGTTCCATCACATGAAAATAAAATCAAACCTTTCTATCTTGAGAACATTGAAATTTCCCAAAATGTTTCTGGTTACTGACCCATTTTCATGTAGCTCTTGGAAATTGTTTCAGTTAGTAAATTTGACATCAGATTAATTTGTTCTGTTATGGGGGTCCCAAAACCTGCTTCAGATGTCAGGTCAGACTAAGCAGTTGAACTTATTCTCCAATGCATTCACCATGTAAGACCATCTTCATAATGGTGCAGCCAGTCAGTTTTCCCATCTAAATATACTTAAGCTAACTACTCTTGCAGGGCAAAATAGACTGACCTCTTGTGGTATACAGCGGGATCAAGGATTATTGCCTGGATGCATAGCTCTGTACCTAATGAATGATTTCATATGTTATAAGCGGATGAAGGTGATAAACAAAGTACTATGGTTTCCCTTGACAGCCTTCACTCTGAGCTAATCTTGGAGTTGACTAGAGAGATTACTCATCAAGTGCTGGAAAGTAGAGGACTACTTCCTCGTTGCTTTCAAGGAGATACCAAGAAAGAGTCAGAAGACACTCAGGGCAAAGGTGAGTAGCATCATGGACCTCCAATACGCTGCTTTATCTAGGCATGATACTCTTCTTACTTTGTAAGTACTTTGTATTGAGACACTCAGGGCAAAGGTGAGTAGCATCATGGTCCTCCAATATGCTGCTTTATCTAGGCATGATACTCTTCTTACTTGATTCTGATTTCCATTTTTTTTTTTTACTTTTGAAAAATCAGAAAAATTATGATTAAACATCCTTAAAAAAAAAGATAATAATTTTCTTCCTTTTCTCCAAGAACCAAATAGCATGCCTGTTTATTGACCCCTTGCACTGCTGTCATGCCTCTACTGTCTCACCATGGTCTGCCATTCTTGAGTCAAATTGAAAGTCAAGATGCGGTGGGTGTCTGACCATGCTGACTGCACATGCTTCACCTTCACTGTAACACACAGGGATTCTGACTCCCAAAATGGCCCAAAGAAGGTGTGATGACGTCAGGTCAATTGGGGCAATACATCATATGACTTTGTCTTTTTTAAACAAAAGACCTTGTACAAATCAGTGGGCATTTCACGGCAGGCAAAATTCTATGTAATTAAGCAGTGTGTACATTTTTTGCATTGTAATTTGAAAACAACATGTACATGTACAACATCTAAAACTGTAGTGTAGCTGAATAACTTTGACTCCTTACTGTTTGTACTCAATAAGAAATGATGACATTATATATTTCTCCTATTTCAATTTGGATAATAGAATTAGTTGGTGTTGTCAAAGGAACAATTGTATCAAAGTGGTTAGAATTGTTCTTTGGATTCTTCTTGAAAAGGTAAAAATTCAAACTAGGGTCCTGTTGGTACCAACAGAAAAAAATGCAGAACAAACTTATTTGACAAGCAAGATTTAGCAGTGGACCAGTCACAAAAAAATGTACATGTATATCAGCTTCATAACAGCTGGTTACCTGTTTGTGCTGCATCAGCAAGACTATGCTGAGCAAATTGTTCTTTATGATGAGTGGTTGTGTTTGATGTTCATGATTATGAAAGAGTTGAATACTTCTGGTAAAACCATTCACTGGTATCATTTTGCAGATGGATCCTCTGGTCCCCATCCTACATCAACAATAACTGACTCAACCAAAGATTCCCCTACGGCTAAACAACCTTCTGATGCTGCTCCAAAAGCAAACAAAACACCTCCCTCTGCAGGGCATGATAAGCCAGGCCAGCTGGTTCGTAGCCTAGAGGGGAGACTAGAGACAATTCGTATGATAGATGCACTGAGCTCTGAGACAATACAAGGATGTATCGACATCTTACAAGATCTACATGCTATGAAAGACTTAGCTGAGTCAGAGTAAGTTTGAAAGCGTTTGAAAGATTAGGATGGCATTCCAGGCCTGGAATTAAATGGAGGCCATGAAGGCAATGGCTTCTGTTGCCCTGGTCTTGGCCTTGGTCTTGGTCTTGGTCTTGGTCTTGGTCTTGGTCTTGGTCTTGGCCTTGGTCTTGGTCTTGGTCTTGGTCTTGGTCTTGGCCTTGATGCCCCAAAGTTTCCCATAGACTTGTAAGTTTTTGCTATGTAAGTTCCCCTGTGTAAAATGAAAACGGCCTTGCCCTCTCAAAGATGAAATTCCAGCCTTGTCATCCCGGCTTTGATTCAAACTAGGATTTGTCAGATTGAACTACATGTAGCTTTACAAACATTTACTTCTCATGCTGGTGGTGATCTTATCTTCACAATGAATGGAACAAATGTCATTGCCTTTACAAACAGATTATTATACATAATCAAGGAATTATTGAAGAGAAAAATTGATTGAAGGGAAAAAATGAAGCTCCTGGTGGTTGTAATAAGAGTTGTTTGTCATGGTTACTATTGAACGCTGGCAACCAGCTGAATTACTGTGTAGGGTTGGGCAGAAAGATAGTTGGAATTGACATTCTCTTTGTTGCTGTGATGTAGTTCTAGTGACAGTGACAGTGCCTCAGAGTCTGAAATCCAACCACTACCTGATGAGGAAAAGCTGGATGACAAGAAGAAGAAAAAGAAGAAAGGGAAGAACAGGTCCAAGAGTATGCCGGTAAGTTTGTTGTCTCTCCCTCAAATAAACAAATCATTTACATGGTTTTAAAAGATAGCATCAGAAAAAAGTTATTTTGCAGTGTGATGGTATTTGCATGTGCTTGTCAATTTATAGTTCATGTTGCGAGTCCAGAAATCTGTATGACCTAACTATAAACCTAGCATTGGGTTTTTAAAAATCTATGGTTAAAAATGTGTACTTCTTTGGTAGAACTGTTTTATGAGAATGCACTACTACTCTTATATTGAGATTCAATTCAGTTTGAAGTGGAATGTAATTATCCCCCCCCCCCCTTTTGGGGGCCTGAATGAAAGGGAAGCATCGTTTACTCTTAGTCACATTTCTAAAGGGATCGACACCATTAGTTTTTCAAAGCGAACGATTATTTACACATAATTTAGTTTTCGAGAAACACATCATTGAGTTAAATAGGTGACCATGCTTGTAAGATTTTTGAACATTTTGTATGCCTTTATTCTGAAGTATTTAAATTGCATAGTCAGCCATTTAAATACCAACTTTATAGGAAAGATTCAGACTAAAATCAACAGCTTATTTTTTGGTTATTAAAAGCACTAACAATCTGATAAAATTTGTCTTAGAAGTTAGTTCAGATGGTTTCTTTTGTGGTTTTTGAGGGGAATTAATTGAGAGAAAGTGTTTAAACACAAACACCATTTTAAGCCTATATGCCCTATTTGACTGCATGACCTTATTCCGTGCTGCATCTTGCTATCCCACAATGCCTACTGTACTGTTGCATGATGGTCATGGGGACAGACTCTGCCAGAGGCAGTGACTGGGATAATCAAACGACGAAGACGAAAGGTAAGGCACCCAGTTTGTGTGGCGTGGATTGTGGTTTGCTATTTTATCAGATTGCGGCTGTTGTAAAACAAACAATCCCTCACCAATGATACCTGTATAGAGCTGTTTAACATTGTAGTGTGTCTCATAACATATCATGGCTGCAGTCTACATTTGACAGCAAGTCTTTATATTTATACTTATAACCTGTTAGTTTGTTATAACATTACAAGTCTCTCTTGTGAATAGGACCCAGTTTCATCTCCTCCACATTGTTAAAGAAAAAAGTCAGTCCATATTTTGTAGCATAAACTTGGGTGTAAGCCCTGGGTATACGGCAGTTACAGGTAGAATGGCTTCTGACTGGCACCCCTGAACGAAGAAATCGACAAAATAGGGAGAGTGTCAACATTAGGGCTAGCCAGCTCAGTTGGAAGAGCACCGGCTTGTTAAACTGGTCTCAGGTTCAAGTACTGCGCTCATAAATTTTTCTTTGTACTACCCAAAATTATTTATTTATTTTCATACACAAAACACAAAATGTAATTGAATTTATACATGTATGACCATTTATGAGAAATTTGTAATACTATTGAATTTATACATGTACAACAACTGAATTACTACATTGACTATGCAAGGTCCAAGTTTAATTAATTACTTGCAGTGACTAAAGAACAAGTTTAATGCAAGGGTTTGTTTTTGTTTTTCAGTTTGTATTCCCTGTAGTGTTTTATTTGATTTTGTTTGTTGATTTATTGGGTTTGTTTTAATTGTCCGGTTGAAAAAAATTCTGTCATTTCTGGGTTTTTTTCTTTAACTTCTGCAAATTTTGAACAATTTGAACAAATATGTACTACATAATGCATTAAGCAACATTTTAAAATAATACTTTTATGGAGTTAACTGTAATATTTGTATGTTTCCTTTAATTACTTACTAACATTAAAAAGATAATTTCATGATTAGCAAGAAACATTTTTGTAATGGTTGTTATTGATCAACTAACTCCTCTTCATTCATCAGTCCCTAATGTTCATCCCATTATTCTTCTATTTGTTTTACTTCCTTCCCAATTCCTTTAACCACGCCTTACTGCTTTCAGCCTTTGAATAATTTCTTATTCCGCTATCCTCTTTTTCTTGTAAACTGTCCTCGTCCTTTCATCCATCCCTTCTCTGGATGTACTTTGTATTGATCCACTTCTCTCTACCTTACTCTGTTCTGCTCTGTTCTAACCATAACTCCCTGTTGTTTTCCCTCTCCTATCCATTCAACATTGCTTCAACCTTTATCCCTCCAACCAGTCTGTCCAACGGTTTCACCTTCTGCTTTAATCCACTCCTCAGTTTGACCTCTCGCAAACTACTCCCTCGGCATCCTCTCTATGGCTTCCACTGTCTTTCCTCAATATCTCTTCTCACCTTTCTGACCTCTGCCCTTTGACCTATTTTACCCAAGGTTGCTCCTTCTGATGTTGTAACCTCCACTCTAACTCCATTCCCTTCCATCTAACATCCCTACTTGTATTTATCCACACTAGAATGTTCACCATCACCCCGTATCATTTGGATCATGTGGTCTTGTGTCATTTGGTCATGTAAGTTAACTCATTCATGTCCTTTCACATGGGTAACAGTAAAATTTGCATCACTTGAAATTCAATATGTTTTATTATTGTAGTACAATGTTTGTTATAAAAAGGGTTTCTGTTAATTATGTTGAATGTTTACAGCTTTGACTGTAAAGTATCTGTCTTGTGGTATGTGTGAATGTTACGGCACTTTTGTTGTTTGAAGATGTTATTTGTGTGAATACCTGTATGCACCTGTCGGCCTATATATATATATACAGGCTTGTTTGGCAGGGGTTTTGCCTAGTAGAGTATTTATCTGTTGCACAATGTACATATTTGTCTTGATGGGTTTTAGCCACTTTGTTTATTGTGAAAGTGATTCCATTCAATTGACCGAGGTTTAGTTCAAGTTAATGTCTTTCTTTTCAAACCACATCCCAAATACTTGTATTTCTGGAAACATACGATTGTAAGATCACACATCTAGTCTAACACGTAATGTTGTGGCCATTTAGAATGTTTTTGCAAGCTGTTGACAAGTACTTTACATTAACAGCCATGTCATGACTCCATGCATGTTCATTGTGGTATTTTAGTTTTCACTCCAATAATAAATGAGTGAAAATTTGACTGCTGCACATGTACCTAGTCACTGTAGTACTCAGAAAATAACACTCTAAATACTATGACTTTAATTGATAACAATGTTGACATGATGCTTTCATTTCTTGTTAATGCAATTGTTATCAAATATTTGTTTCAATATTTCAAACAATTATGTTAAGGCATCATTTATAATTTATATGACCTTGTTATCAATTATTAATCAGTATTGATTAATTTCAATCAAATTTGTTGATTATTTGAAAAAATAACTCTCTCCATATAAATCAGTGTGTTGCACAAATAAGTCACCTATAGATTGATTATCCACCATTCATTTCAGGCTTCAAGACATAACTCCCTTCCAGACCATACTGTTGAAAGCATCACTCGTGGTGTAGGTTGAGCACTTGCATTTTGTGTAGATTGTGTGCTTTTGCCGTGTCTCAAATCACGGGGTTGACCTGGGGATCAATTGCTCAGTTGTCTCCATTAAGAGCAGACCTAACTAACAGTCAAAGTGTAGCCGTTGTCATTGGGCTCACTGTACCAGACTGTATCATGCCTAGCAATGAATACATTGTAACGTATTGATAGCTTCAGTTTGTCATTCCTAGCAGGAGATTAGACAAACTTAGTGGCAGCAGAGTTACTGATGTAAATGGAAAGACCGGTAATTTTCATTGTGTACCCGTGTGTTTCACCATTAATAGGATATCACTATGCTGTGTACTCTTCACACTGAGGGTTGCTGGCCCTTCATACAGATGCTTAAAACTCCTTGGATTCAAATTTATCTGTTGCCACCAAGTGTTCAAAGTCTTTCACTGAATGATACTGGCAAGGCAAAAGACAAAACTTTGTCATTGTCATTTTGTTAAAACAATGCACCACTCCACCTACATTTGTTTTATGGCATTAAGAATGTTTTTTAAGATTGCTGTGCTGTGTAATATTTTCATCTTTGATGTTTAATTTGTAGTTCTTCAAGGGGTCCACAGATATTACTCAGTTATTCGATATTACTCTGATATCAATTTTGCAATTTATCGAATCATCACGAGACATACAAAACTTTTACGATGACGATATGTGTCAGATTAATGACACTCATAATCCTGCAGTTTGTGTTTTTACCGGGTTGTAATACTTGTTGGAAAGTGAAGTTCGAGTCGGCAGCAATCTGGAACTGTTAGTACTCTGTGTTCCCACCTTCCGCTAGAAATCTTGAGCTCCTGTATATGTAAAGCACCAAAATAAAGTGCCCCAAACAGTTACTGGTTAACATTTGCCACGTTCGTTTGTCTAAGAAGTTGTAATGTGTTTCTTTTAGGGTACTTTTTTCCCTGGGCTGTTTTGTGGGATGATCAAAAAGCAATTATGCTCACACATTCCCTTCAAACTTGAAATGATGGAAGACGGTTGGTCCATTCACTTGATTGCACCTAAATGATTGACACTTTGGCAAGCTGGTGCTGCTACTGGCTGCATTGAAGTCGGTTGAGCATCACTAGTCAGGTTTACCACAACAATAGTGAGCAATTACAAGATGGGAAAAGGTCACTGTGGGGGAGGAACCTCCATATCACATCATCAGCTGTCATCTAGTATTGCTACTGTCGCCATGATTACACAGTCACCTAGTAACGATATGCCTGTCTATTCTGGTGTGGAATAGAAGCTCTGGGGTCCAGTCTTTTTATGTTGCCATAATATCATACTTCTTCTCTAGAGAATATTGGTATTGGATGTTATGTTGTGTCATAGAATATTCATGGTGTGTTGCACCCTATACCCTGGGGTAAACAACTTGTACAGGTTTTCCCACCTATGAAAACAGGTGCACCTAGGAATCCTTGACAGAATGTGTTATCAATGCTAATCCCAAGTTACTACTGTGTGCTCTGCTGGGTTTTCCCTCACTTTTATGGGCAAGTGTTTGTGTGTTTAACAAGTTTGGACTTTGTGTTAATGTGCACTTACATATACTCCCAAATGTCAATGATTTTGTACCTGTTTGTATAAGTGTATCCTAAGTGGTAGAATGTGGTTCCAATCAGGCTATAATTGTAACCTTATTAAGAGATAGGATTCCAATTGTGGTGTAAGTGTATCCTCATTGATAACATGTAATTTCAATCAGGGTATAAGTATATCCTCATTGATAGACGATGATTCCAATCAGGGTATAGGTCAGGGCTCGAATTGGGGGGAAAATCCACGAGACCACAGGACTTTATTTCAAAATGTTTACTGGACCAGAAATATTTTTACAAGACCAGAATCAAAATGAGGAAGAAAAAAAATTTCCCACCACAGTTTAACATGCATTTGACTGTAAGTATTTGAACATGCTTGATGACTTGTAAGAGAAGATAAATCGCATTTGTCTTTATGGGTATTAGTATCTTTCATTACTCAATAGAATTGAAAAAGTATTAGACTTAAATCAACATGTGAACATAATTTGTTTCTGTTCAAGATATTACACAGTGAGACCGCCAGGCTCGTGCCGTCATTAATTTACTGGCCTGATGTTAAAATCACTGGCCTCTGGCCTGCGGTCCAGTGTAAAACTTGAGTCCTGTATGTGTATCCTCATTGACTGACTATGGTTCCAATCAGGGTATAAGTGTATCCTCAT
>CM021539.1:12369392-12381101 GCA_010994315.2 Pisaster ochraceus | reverse complement strand
TACTCGCACGCAACTCGCAGGGTTTTGGAATTACTTGTGGCCGGTACTGTATAATGCAGCCTTGACTGGAATTGTAGATATTATTATTATTACTATAACAACAGCTGCATTTCAATACACCGGATGAAGGTTAACCAGAAGAGGATCCCAAAAGAGGAAATGTAAACTGGAACGGAGAACAATTTATGAAAACACCCCTAAAATAAAAGTGGATCATAAAAACAACTTTGGAGTCGCAGACATTAATTCAATACTTTATTGTTTACTCTTTTAAAAGTTAAAAATGGAAAAGTACATGTCTAAAATTGATTAAAGCTCTAAAACAGGAGAGTAAAATTTTTAATCATTATAAAATGAAAAAGGAGTTGAGACAACATTGATATTTTTAAGACAGTGCAGTACAACATACATAATAGAGAACATTGACAAGAGTCAAACACCTCAGATCACAGCCTCGCATTCCCTCCTTCCACAACAAACATCGTGATTGGAAACACTTAAAACAATAAAAGCTTCTGAAAAACTAACAAAAATACATTGAGAAGTAACACCCAGATCAAAAACAACACACTCACGCTGCCCAGTTGCCAGCCTCCCCCCATGCCACATGATGAGAGATCAACTGAAATCATTAAAAACTATAACAGAGGATGGAACAAAGGAATTAAGATTGCGAAGTTGTCCTACAATGGAGGCTACAATGTACGAAGTCTTTATCCTGACCTCATGAAACAATAATTATGGTACAAAAGTTGGTTGTTATTTTTCATTATTTCTCCAGCTTAATAGTTAAGACACACCTGAGAAGTTTGTCGGATAAGTCTAGTTGCTGACCAAATATTTTACCAGCTTGGTTTGCTATTCTTTGTAGTTTAAACATAATGTTGGTTATTGTTTTTGTACAAAGAAAGGTGTGCTACATGTATGACACACACAGTAATGGTGGCTTTACACCTCTCTAAATAATGGAAAACGCATTACCAGGCCAAAGTGGGTGAATAAACGGTGTGCTAATACATGTATGTCTGTTTCAAAGATAATTCTCATTAAATGGAATGTTATTAGATACAAATCTAATAGAATAAACATGATAACAACATTTTTATCCAGAACCCAACAAAGATTTACCATAATTGAAATTTGGGTTTTTGAGAAAGGAGATATTCTTAATGAGGCACTTACATTGTATGGGTTGTAAATTTCCTAGTGTAAATGCCACCTTTTTTGACATTCCTAAATACATTCCTGTTTTTCAAATTGGAGAACTCCTTGGTTGGAGCAGGCGTTGGCCCAAGATAATATGAACGTCATACATGTAGAGCGTCACTTTCCCCTTAAAATAAAGCTTAGATAAACCTCTATCTATTTTATTTTATTTATTTCTTATTTACCCTGGGGAAACCTCTCAGTGAAACACTGTTTTTAAGAGGTGCCCAGCAACTACAAACACATTTAAAACAAATTAAATTGTATTAATAAAAAAAAAATAATAATAAAAACATATTGATTAAAAATTGAGCTTGGATGGCAAGTTGAAGGCAGTTTAAAACACGGATTTAAAATAGAAATTGAAGAGCAACTCAAAACATGCAGGCAAGCTGACGAATAGCGCCCCCCAGCTTTTGCCCAGGTCTACAGTGAATTTTAGATCTTGCATATAAACTCGGCAAGAATTCTAGACTAGGGTTGCATTAAGTCATAGAGGTGAGGGAAAGTGGTTCTACTCGCTGATAAGTCATATAAGGCCATTCACAAGGCACTGTACCTTCTACAGTTCACCCTGGATAGGACATTCGCCTCCAAAGCGGTCAACGAAAATAATTCACATTTGTAACTCAGCAGCGCATGGGCAATTTGAGACCTAGAAAATGGTTGACAAGAATGTAAGAAACATTTACCAGCCTCACAAAAAAGTACCATCTGATGCCATAAACACAGACTAATATACATTGCTTCTTTGCAAACCACAAACAAACGGGGTCATGCGACTGCTGCTTTAACTGTAAGACGACTTAAAATTTGTCCAAATTGTGTTATGGTGCACTGCAAGCTTACAATGTAGTGCACTGCAAAAATGGGTTCTGCCTGCACAAACTGTAGGGTACACACCACACTGTTAATTAGGAATGATCTGTAATAAAAGCCACATTGACATATTATATTACTGCTTCAGCCATGCACCAACAGGGCAGTTCTTATGGCATGCTTGCTGAATAGCAACATTGTTGGAAATAATCGTTCCCTGCTGCATGGTTTGCTTTGTAGACTTTTGTTATGCCTTTATACTTAAAAGAACTATCTAACAAGAATCAAACTTTCAAGTTAAAAATCATCAGAAAAATACAGTCTGATTAAGCATAGAGCAAGAAAGTATGCCTATAATTGACATATATTTGAAAGAGAGAAATAGTTGTTCACTGTGACCTCCATATAACTGATGCTATGTGCACAAACTAAGTTGGTTTTGGGGTTTTGCTGCTGCGTTGGTAATCAATTATGGTACATTCATAAAAAGTTGGTAGGTTTGAACTTGAAGTTGGAATATCAGATGACCATATACCAATTATTTATAGCAAATGGCAAATAATAACCGAGTAGTCATAGAATAGATCCCAAATGGGGTTCGATACTTTATTAAATGTTGTTAGTCTCCTATGTACAATGGGCAAACATCCAGTGGAAGGAATGCAATAGAGAGCAGATGGCCTGATCTAAGTTAATCATGTTTGGGGTATCCTTTTGATCAAGGCAGGTGAATGTTGAAGTTAATTGAATCTTGCAGACCCATCCCTAGTGATGGCTTACTCATAGCTTCTCCCAATGATTGGAAAAAACAGTCTGATAGAATACACTGCAAGGTATGAGACCCAAGTATCTGTCTCTTATAAACATTTACATGCTGCCTGCCTGTATTGATTTAACATCACACTCTGAATTGTATGAAGTGGACCCATATTAGATAACCATACTTTAAAGATAGGGTCCTACTTTGGTAATGACCCTCAAAAACAATTTGTGTAATTTTCATCCAAAACCCTACTTGTTATAAGGATGGGACATGTAATAAGTTGTGAATAGTTCATCTGAAGTACCCCGTTAATTAGAAATCGATTAAAGTATTGGTGAAAAAATTAGAATCTCCAAAGATCACCAAAGGCGACTGTTGTAGATTCAAGCTAACTATTAAACAAAACTTGTTTTGCAGAGTTCAAGTTAAGACAGTTTCAATGAATTTTGAACAATCTATATTTTTGTTTTGGTGGTATCAATTTTTATAGGCTATAAACCCAAACAAGGGAATAAAACAAAACTCCAGATTACTGCTTTAAAATGATGGTCAAACAAAGGACCTTTGGCTTGTTGTGTCTAACGAGTTTTCTGTCTTGGAGGGATTTCAGTGGGATGAGTTCAGTTTTTGTAAGGGGGGTTGGTCTTTTAGCGGAGCTGAAACTAAACCTTATAGAATTGATGTTATTTGAGCTGTCGTTTCATTTACTGGGTCTCTCGGGCCCACATTGTCAAGAAACTTGGAATGCTCAGTTTGGAGTGAACCATGCTGTGAATACCCCCAATAATTGGTTTCTGTGTATAGAAAAAAAGGCCCTTAGTTCAACAGAATGCCCTGTTTCTCTGTTTGCCTCCAGGTAAAGAATGCCAAGTTTCTGTTGAAATTGAAAATTGAGAAGGTTGGCAGAGGCAGTGGTTTATTGTTGTTTCTTGGATTCTGTGTTTCTGCTTGTCAATGCTAGATGATGCTCTATCCGTATACAATTGTACTCTGATTGAGTTTCCTGTAACCTCAGTCATTGCCAGGTTGCTTAACTCTGACGTTCCCAAGTCCACATCATGGAATCAACTATATTTTGAAATGGGAAAATCTAAATTAAAAGTGTTTGGGGGAAACACTATTAATAGTATTTTAATATGTACTCCTAGGAAAAACCAGGACCAAAACACATTTATGATTAAGTTATGGACCGCATACAACATGTTAAACTGGGGTGTGGGGTGTCATGCAATAATAACTTGTTTCTCTTCATCATTGAGATGCTTGCCCTAGTGACTCCACCCTTGATACATCAGGGATTTTTGTTGAGCTCCCCACTTGTGTCTGTCTACATTTGTAGTGCTTATATTTAGGCTCCTAATTTGACTTTCCTCACTGACTCATGAGCCCATGCCTTTCTGCATAACCCTGCTTCCTTGTCCAAAGAAAACTGCATGTTCCACATAACCATCACAGATTTTTCTTAGAAACTTAGAAACAACTTTGTGTATGTGACGCTAAAAAAGCATTCATTACAACTCATGTGACATGATTTTTAATAGATTGTTTTAATAGTCAACATGTAAAGCCAAATAATTTGTGTACATCTTCTGGCCAAACTTTTGTTTGTCTTTTTTTCTTGAGGGGCAGTGGGATCAACTTTCTTGCTCGTGGTGTGTCTGCCCAAATTATTTCATGATATTGATAAGGGGAAAAGAAATTACCCAACAGAACGCTTGAGTATGTAATGAAATTGCCCCCTGATCCCAGAACCACCCTTGAGGAGGCAACCATTTTCATACACTGCAGGCAGCCGTCAAATTGACTACATATATGTATAGAGTAATACATCAGAACAGCACACAACATTCACATCTTCAGTATGATGTATGTACCATAGGCTACAATAACAACCAGAATGGGTTACAGTGTTACCAATTTGCAAGTCAGCGCTGCGATATCCAACGCAACATCGTTAGAGGGCATCAGGCCTTCCATTGTGTACTGATCAGGCTCTTTTTGTCCCGCTGTCTTCTTGTCGTTGCCGTTGAATTCGTAATCAAGACTAAATCTGGCTGTACTTAGTAAGGCAGTGACCTGTTTACCTCTGTGCAGCACAGGGCCTGGAGTTATCAAGACTGGGTGAGCTAGTCAGCGATGTCGACTACCAACCAGATTTGTCTTCAATTCATATCATGATTAAACTGAGCACATTCACAGATGAAGATTAGACACACACATTCACTTCCTGCCTGCGTTTTGCAAGATACATGTACTTAAACAACACCCTATTCTCCAAAGGTTTTGTTTGTGGACCATTTAAATGATTAGCACATTTAAAAAAAAACTCAGTTTGCTGCATTCATTGAACAAACAGCCAATGGTGTAAAAAAAAACCATTTTGTTGTTGTTGAAGTACATGTACAGTACATTATATTTATAGTACAAGCTTTAGAACCAACCATCTTCACATTTCCCAGCTTGCATAATTTAATTAGTTCTTAACCCTCTGTCTTGCCAAATTAGGGTCCCTGGTGTCTATACAGTGTATGTGTGTACCCCAGGGGTACACAGAGGGAATGCTGGAACCCCCATTTGAATTAAATGGGGAGAGTTGTACTGGCAACAATTACACTATTAGTATTAACTCCTTTCTAGGTGGAAAATTCCTTGAATGTGCCCATTTGGGGAATCTTGTTGCATTTACACAGTCATCCATGATGTCTCCAGGTCCAATCATCCCTTCAAATTGAATTTTTGTGAAATGAATTCATGACTGCGGAGCCTTATGCTGAAGAAAATTGTGTGTGTTCTTGAGTGTTTATTCTGCATCGTTGAAAGGAACGTGTACATTCATAGAAATGGCACAAAGTACATGCTTGAAAGCACCACCCTCGCCTACATGTATGATGTGCTTCTCTTCAACCAGAGTATGCAAAACAAGTCAAGAAGGCAGAGGTGTACCAAAAACCTTGGTAACAGTTGTACAAGACCACTTTTTTCATTTCCCAAATCCATACATTGTAAAAAAAAAAAAATACTTAAAGGATCTATTGAAACTACACCCTATTTGGTTTTTGTTAGTAAACTAATGACTTGGACAACAGCAGAACTGTTGACATTCTTGAGTGTGCTTAATGCCAGCTTTACCCAAATTGCAATTATTTACTTTAATTGATACAGGTGAATAATTAAACTAGTGTTTTCAGCATTGTCATAATGCACTAAAATTACATTGCATTTTCCAGCAAGTTGTGTAAGTACAAACAACACCTACAGTGTGTAATATAATATTATCCAACCTAAATGCAATGATCCTTTGTGCCATACTTTATTAATGAAGTTGCTTGTGATTCCTTTTCATCAATCACTAAACTTTTGAATTTAGATGGTTTAAAATTCAGGTAGGGGAATTAAATTACCTATACATGTAGGCCTATAACTTCATGCAATGGATTTTCTTCCAAGAAGTAATACTCTGCAATTTACAATTTACTTTGTAAATAGGTTAAAATTGATGAAGGAACTAAATTAAACTACATGTACATGCTAGAAAATCATTGATTTACTTGAATAATAAAGTGCTCACCAGGAAGTCCTTGCAAATATTATTTGTTTGAAATTAACTGCATACATGTATGTGTACATTTGTCCTTTCCATCAGAGTTTTTCCAGTTGATAGGCTGCTATACCTGCCCCCTGCTGTGTAATTTTTTGAAGGTGTGAATTTTGCAGACTGCAAGGCCTCCTCCTTGCTATTTTGATAAACCCAGGGCTTCACAGCTTGACTGGATTAGTTTTCCCAGGATATGTCCAGAATCAGTTGGATGATCTTTTACAATTAAATAACCACCTTACACTTAAAGGTAGGATTGGATTTTGGGAAAGACCAGGTGTGTTGAAGATCCATGAAAAAAAAGAAGTAATTTCTATTCGAAAGCCTACTTGTTAAAAAGATTGTAAAAATGGTACGGGGTAAGCATTCAGCGAAATTATTTGGTTTGAAGTGGCCCTGTTGATTAGAAATCAATAACATTACATAAACAATTTTGAATCTCCAAAGATAGCCTAAATTTCTGTGGTGTGATGAATGCGTTTGTGAATGCTGTGGCCAGAGATATGGCTGGTACCCACTGTCATCTCGCTAAATGTGGATGGATAGAATTAACCATGATTCAACGTTCTTGATGAAAATACAGGACGTTTTTCTTTGGCTCAACAAGTAGACACTGTATTCAGCTGAAACTTTTGCAGGTGACTTTTGTTGTATTTTTCGTTGTAATTTTGCCTGTGACATACATGTAAATCAGTCTTATGTTGGGGAAAAAAAAACCCAAAAACCAACAAGACAATGACCCTACCTTTCAAGGGAAAGTGCAAATTAATTTCCAATTAGTTTTCAATTATATTTCAATTATCACAGATCAACCCACCAACCTGTTAAATCAATCAAGTTCTGTGGTCTTGTTTGGTGAAATAAACCAAACCGTCCATGATTGTTCAGCGATTCTGTGCAGGTTTAAATCATCGTTATTCAGTAAGGTATAAACACCAGTGAGCTTCCCGATTATTGTAATTAAAAATTAAAAAACACTCTGTACCTTGTCTCATTGCATATTTTGCAAATTTTCAGGAAAAGGATTTGTTTGTTTGAACACATTCCCTCATAAAGGTGCCCTGTACTTAAGAAAAAAACTACCCTGCTTTACAACAATTAAGTATCAAGTGTATTGTCAGTAATACGAAATTTAAAACCACAATAGAAAAACAAAAGTCTGATCATGCATCATTTAACAAAATCATTAATTAGCAATCAATCGTATGTCAATAAATTATCACATTTGCTTTTTAGAATACAAACTGTAGACCTACAAGTTGTACAGTATTTAGCTTGTAATTTATAGTTATTTAACACAAGTGTTGTTTACCACTCTCATTTTGCTTTTTAGTGGATAATTACCAAAGGTGGCATATCTTGCACACACTCAGGGTTACCACCAGCTGACTAATCAGGTATCTTAGGTGCATGCACACTGTCAGGAGTTGTTTTTTTCCTCCTTGTAGATATAAATAAATGGATAGCAGGTAATACTTTGATGCTTTACTTTGTTTTCAAAGGCTTGAACTCCATCATTATTGAATCCAGTTCAATTACTGATATTACAAGTCTGATTAGGGCAATAATCTGGATCCAGTTACCTAGAGTATCCTACTAAGTGCTCCAGTTTGCTGAACAAAGACATGTGTTGCACAAGCCAAAATGCTGTGTGTTGATTTGTGATCAGTTCCTTGCTCATGTTGAATGAATTTGTTTGATCAATTTTTTTCTGCTGAGAATAGTTGTCAAGATACACACATGGCTTTTAATCCGTTTATTTAAAAATGACTGTTTTTTTTAAATCCACTACAAACTCCTTGTTGATCGAGTCTGAAGAAAATAAGCCACAGGAAAGATGATGAGAATGTTTCTCAGGTGGATGTGTCACAATTTCAAATCTCAATACTGAATAACAAACATCTTATCCTTAATTCAGAAGGGAAATTACATGTATTTGTAACAATTTTTTGGGTAATATTTAGCAACTTTTTAAAAGCTGTTTTCAAAATGTTAAAATCATGATGTTTTTTTTTTCATGAAATATTGCTGGAGGAACAAAGTAAGAATCAGGTGCACTTTTAACAATATTTTTAACAGTCTTTTGATTTATACCTTTTTGTTACCAAAACAATTGCCACATTTTGTACTCCAAACCATTATTGCATCATAATATCAAAGAAAAATACACACACACCCTTTTTTTACAATGTATACTTCATTATTGGGAAAGCTGATAAAAAAAAGAGTGGTAATAATTTAAGTAAAGGGATAGATTTTGGTATCCCTTGTTCCTCAAACCAAGCTGAAAAGAGGAAGGGGATATATTTTTGTATCACTTGTTCCTCAAACCAAGCCGAAAAGTGGAAGGGATAAATGTTGTTATCCTTTGCTGCTCAAATCAAGCAAAAAAGAGGAGGGGATAGATTTTGTTATCCTTTGAACCTCAAACATGACAAACTGTGCGATAAATTGCTAACAAATAACTGAAGTTTATCAATTTTTAAATTGTTAGCCTAGAAAAATTTGATTGATTTGTAAAGTCTGGAGCATGTTTTTCACCTTTTGGAGGAGAAAATGGTAAAAGAAAAATTTGTTGCTTTAAAATCCTGTTTCAATAGCAATTTTTGGACATTAAGTTGTAAATTAAAAAAATAACAAAAAAATAAAAACATGCAGTTAAAAATGAGCCTGTTTTGTCTATCTTTCATGATACATGTAGTAGCTTTTTAGAAACAACTTTCTTGGGAAGATTGGTGCTGATATCGGCTTTAATATTAAGAAAGTCTGATTAGTGTGAAGTACATGTAAATGTAGGCCTGCATTGTTTCCCCATCTTTGTTTGTACATTCCCTTCTCATAGAAGACTCTTGAAGATTTCGTGAAGTAGACTGGTTGTGTTTCAAACTGTGTTTCAATCCTGTAGTTACTAGGACAAACTACCTTGATACATGTACAGAGATCATGCGTATTATCACAGCCGTCAACTCTACACAAACAAGTAACCATGCACTCAGTCGCCTTTGTGCATTCTCCTGTGTGACTTTAAACACATACATGTGCGTAAACGAAGTCAAAATGCACGTCTGCATTTCTGCATGAGGAACCTCAGCGTACACTAAAAGCCAACTCTGATCATATGCAAGCTGCCTTTCACCATCTATCCATCCAATGCTCAAAGCGATCATGAATTGTTTATAATGTAGAGATGAGACATACAATGTACACTTTAAGGCACTGATGGTTAATATCACTGTGTAAATCAAGTGTGACATGCTGGTGCCCTTGATAATGTAGATGTAAACCGTCCAAGATGTTAAATCCTAAATCAATTTAGTTCATGTTAAACACACGAAATATTAACAGAAATTGACCATCGATATTGTCAAAATTTAAAGTGAACCAACTGTCAACATTTACGTGTACTGTTTAAACTTACAAACCATTAGCACTTAACTTAATTTCTTTCTGAAAGCTTAATTGTTGTATGTAAATATAGTAATGGTAGTAAGAATTCTGTAAAAAATTACTTTGAATCTCCAAAACACACCACAAGGCGAATTTTGGAGATTCAAGTTTCTGTGGTGTCAGTTTGTGAATGCTGCAACTGAAGATGCGGTTGTTTCCCACTGTCACCTTGGGGATGGGTTTGATGTTCCTGATGAAAATACCATGACAGTTTTGTTGCTGTTTTCTCAACAATAAGACACTGTATTCAGCTAAATAAAACTATCACAGGTGACTTTTATTTTATCTTCATTGACAATTTGGCCTATACATCAGCATTACAGTGACAAAAACCAATCTATGACCCTACCTGTAAAGGAAAGGGTGTAAAGTGATGACCATTTACATGTACAGTAATAAAACTCATACTGAGTCAGTACATTTTAAATCACAAGTCAATGGAGAGATTTTGATGCAGGATCCACTGTACACATTAAACATGAAAACATTACCTGAATCAGAAAGCCATTTTACTCATGTACTTATGTGTGTGTACAATGTGCCTGTAAGTGACATTTGTACATGTTCATCAGGTTGACAGCCCATCCCTAAAAAATATCTTAACATATGACCAGCCCTTGTTGATTAATCTAATAGCGTCTTTCCTGTATTTGCACAATTGCCATCAAGCTAATCTAAGTGTCTTCTGGGCATGTTTGTGTGCTGTGTTCTGTTCTCCAAACATGTATTCTAAGGCATCAGCGTACATTGTACATGTACAGTGTATGATAAGGAGAGTTTAAAAAAAAAATAGTTAAGCAATGGCTACAATAACAGAGTCCTTTGTGTAAAAAAGTGTTGTCAAGGGAAAGACCTTGCCCATGAATGCATTGCCATGGTGACTTTTCAAGGCCTGCTTGGGTCATTTGACTGGCTCCCTACAAGAGCTTAAAGTGTAGCTTAAAGGAAATATTAATGGAACCAGTGGAGGATGAGAGATGGTGACTGATGTGCCACGGAGCATGCTCAGAGCATCTCACTCTTCATATACATTGTAAGTTTGTTGTTTTTCTTATCAAATTAAAGCATGTTTGTCATATTGTAAGTAAAGAGACTACAAACTGTTTATGTTTCCCATGTAAAGACTAGCCAATGAGTCACAGTACAAAGTCTTAATCCATGTACAGGAGTTCTGTATACAGTGTATTTTCCTAAGGAAACCATTTATTTTAAAAGGGACTCAATCTGAGAATATTAATGTATTCTTGTATACCAGGTGCAACTATTCCAAGAAATGGAGTAAATGGTTTTTCTAAACCTTGGTATTATACATTTACCACTGTCCTGCCTGCCCTTGAGGGACAAAGGTAACCATGAATGGACAATACCAGGAAGCTATGCAGTCATTGTACATTGACCTTTGTCCTTAGGAAATGGGTGTTCTAATGGGACAATGGGTTTGTTTTGTTGGAAGATAAATAAAAGATAGAGTTCAGCCATTCAACCATCCCCCATGTATTTCATAGTACCTTTCAGTCATGTGAAACGTGTTCTGTGTAACATCAGATTTCTGTTCTGTATAAAAAAATACTGGGTGTTTATGTACAGTATGTACATATAATAATAATAATAATATAACACTTGTATAGCGCAACATATCCACCTAACAAGAAGGCGCTCAAGGCGCGACAATAAAGAACAATTTACAGAAAAAACAATACATATAAATTAAACTGCGCCGTTGTAGGCAATCACCATGAGGTGGGTTTTGAGGGAAGTTTTGAAGGAGTTGAGGGATGAAATAGAGCGAATGTTGTGAGGGAGGCTGTTCCAAAGACGGGGGGCGGCAGTACGGAAAGATCTATCTCCCCAGGAGCGATAAGATCTCCGTTCAGTCAGA
>CM021539.1:12351745-12365794 GCA_010994315.2 Pisaster ochraceus | reverse complement strand
CCCGGCTTGCAAACTAAAACATGGCTGCCCGGCTTGCAAACTAAAGCATGGCCGCCCAGCTTGCAAACTAAAGCATGGCTGCCCGGCTTGCAAACTAAAGCATGGCCGCCCAGTTTGCAAACTAAAACATGGCTGCCCGGTTTTATTCGGGAGTAGACTGGAAAACCTTCTCATGACTTGAGAGTGCAATTGCAGTGTTTGCAAAATGGAAGTTAACAATCTTTCCTGTAAACTGCAATTTACACAGTTCTGCTGAAATAAAAGATGACAACATTGCATGATACATCTATGGCTGTCAGTGCATGAATTGTCTGCCATCAAGAATTTCTAATGGTGTTCTTTTTCTTTCACTTTCACTCAGGGAGAAGTGGCCTTGCCCCTTGAGACATGAAATGGCAGGCCTGTTGTACTGTTGATATGATAATGTGTAGAGAGTTCATTGTCAGTAGTAATTGCTAATGGTGAACACATCCTTTCTGTCCCTTTGGTCTTCTTTTCCCTACACCTTAGGGTTGTTTTCAATATCAGTTACTGGATGTCTGATACCGAACTCCCTTTGTTTCCATACACACTGCATGTACAGACAGCAAAGCCCTCAGCAAAGTGTACTCCATTGACATGGAAATACCAATCTCATGAATCATAGACCATCAATCTGGGTTTAATGTCAACAACAGATAGCGCTTGACCTGCCCTGTGATGATGTCATGGCCAGGGCTGATCATGAAATTGGCCTGGTGTCCAGACTAATTAGATTGGGTATCGATCTGGGCTGGATTGGTTGACAATGCTAAAACCTTTACAGACCTAGGGAAACAATCTTGCTTTTGTACTGTGTTGTTGAAGTGGTTTGTTTGAACAATAAAGTTTGCTTTGTTTGTTTGTGGTTTCTGCTGTGATGCTACTAATGTAGGCGATTGTACCTGACATGTACCTCTATATTGTAATGGCAATCACAACCATTTTCATTTATCCATCCCTGTAGTTCAGATACGTGTATTTTTCAACATTTTGCTAATTAGCACAGTTTTTACAACAACAAAAATGGGTAAGAGCAAAAATTTGATGGGATAGTTTTAGCTGGCAAACTCTCTTTGAATTAGTAATTGTATCACTGGCAGTTCGACTTCTTTTGATAAAGTGTCATCTTTGCTTACAAAAAACAAAGGAAATACATTTACCACTGAAGCCATAGTACACTGGCTACAACAGCTTGGGTCAAATTTCACTAATAATAGAAATGTGAGTATTATTAGTAAACAGGTTTCAGCAAAAGGAATGTGAGAAGTACATGTAGTCAAGTTGAGGTGTTATTGTCTGGAACTGACTTAGTTTGCTCTCAAGTTGGGCGTTTTGAACTTTTGACAAGGTCATAATCCTTAGGTGCTGTTTTGTTTATGTGACATGCCAGTGTACTTGTACTTGTACATGATGGACAGTGTATACTCATTGATGTTAACAATGTGAGTTTATGAAGACAAAGTACATACAATCTTAGCTGTTACGAGCATCAGCTGAGACTTCACTTTCTAATTAAACTTTTCTGAAGTCTTGATGTAGTTAAAAGGTTGTTGAGTACATGTCCAGTGAAAATAATGTTCAATTAAACTACATAATAGTGTTGAAATCTACATGTAGTAGTACTGTACATGCATGTAAAAGGATTTGCATTGGCTTTCCATATCATCATGTAGACCACTTGGGGATGAAGGTCCAAAGAACTAATTGTCATTGTTTTCTCTC
Source organism: Pisaster ochraceus (assembly GCA_010994315.2). NCBI lineage: Eukaryota > Metazoa > Echinodermata > Asteroidea > Forcipulatida > Asteriidae > Pisaster > Pisaster ochraceus. Next base: position 12,364,051 of record CM021539.1, on the reverse strand, counting down.
TTTTCACTTTGTTCTTGGCAAATGTCAAAGTGATTTAGCTAAGCGTGCCAATTTGCTAAGCACAGGAAAATCTTGCTTACTTGTAGCTGACAGGGGTTATTAGCCAAAGTACAAAGTGTCATGCCTTGTACAGTATCTGTACATTTCTTGTGACTGGTGTTCTGGTTCTTGCCCTATGACTGTATTTTGCCAGTCTTTTTTGCCAAGATTTTGCCTGGACAGAGGCATACATGTACATGTACATGTATGCACTTACTCTTGTTTGTAACTTACTCTTGTTTGTAACCCTTACACGGCTGGAACGACTGACAGAAAAATGGTGGATGACACAATGACACGGGGTACATGTACACACTATAGCTGTTTGTTGACAAAGCACCCATATTAAAATAAAATCTAGTTCTTATACAGGAACTGCCAGGTTATACAAGCTGATTCTAAATACAAACCACCAAGTCCAAAGAAATATATAGTCCTTGTCATGTAAATACAGTACCATGAATTTCAAACAAAATCTAGACAGTCAACATGAGATCTGGTCTTTGAAGTGTGTGTTTATATCTGCGTACTGAGTCTTGTGTTACAATGTTTATACTATGCCTCATCAATTCACAGCTGTCGCCATAAATACTTGCCAGAGGTTGGTGGTGCCCCAATTTTTGTCATAAGCTGCATGGGTTAATTTGTGCACATTACAAAATTAAACCTGACCTTGAGGGATACATCATTGTCGCCCTGTGAGCATACATGTAGGATTGCAAAACTGGCCTAGAATAACCATGAGGTTTTCTCAGTCATAAACAAGCCAGTTGGAACCAAAATGAGGATAAACACATTTATAATAACAGTCAAAGGTACTGTCTAAGGTTACAAAATTGAAACTTAATTTTGTGAAATTGTAATTGAGCAGCACTTGCTGTAAATAATATCGAAGAAAAGACATTAAGCGTTTACACGGAATCAGTTATGACTTCCTTTACTTCGACAAATTGATGGTTTCTAATAGGGATCAGATGATGTGTAGTGATCTCAAGGTACAAAATACTCATCTTTGTCTTTGTGTGATGTACATGTAGCTGCCAAGATTGAGCAGTCACAAGTTAAACAATTGTAGACCAGAAAGTACCATTTACAGTGTCCTTGAAGATTGATTCAAAGATTAATTTATATAAAAAAACAAATGTCACTGAAAGATTCTTTTCAGTTACACACAGTTACTTTCTGACGGTTCAGATAACCGTAACAAAACTTCACAATAACTTACAAACTGCTTGAGACTGTCTTGATTTTGTCATCCATGCACTCATGTACATGTGTCTACATGTAGGCCTATATTTATTTAAGAGTAGTATGGTACATGTACAGGTAGTTCAAGTGATTGGCATTATAAAGTTGGCATTAAGGAAATGACTACAAAGGCCGGATGTTCCCATGTGACGTTCTATTCAGGATTTCCTATTGGTCAAGAATTCATGTCTTCCAAATGCACACTGTAGCAAGTAAGTCAAACAACTTTTGAAGAACTATAGGGGTGTGACAACTCTAAATATGGTATGCTCAATTGGTCTGCAATGGCAGGGCAGCCCTGTTTCTGTTTCTGTCAAATGCAGGCCTGGAATTACACAGAGGCCATGTCTTCTGTTGCCCTGGTCTTGGCCTAGCTTCCCCCACAAACATTTCTCATAGACCAGGATTTTCCAAATGAAATGCCCTTTGCAAAATGTATGGACTTACCCTCTCAAATACAAAGTACCAGCCGTCCATTTCACCAAACTCTTCCTAACTTAGGAATAATCTTAGGACTTCGGACGAGTCCCAGCCTTGCACTGTAACATGTAAACCTTAAGATTGATCCTAAGTTAGGACAAGTTACTCGTCCTAACTCGAGATAGGATTAATCCTAGCGTTTCGTGAAATCGGCTGCTGGTCTGCAATTGTACTCCAAAACTCTGAGGGTGTTCAAGTGATTTAAATGTTTGTGCTGAGCAGACGGATGGTTCCCACACACCATGCACATTCAAAAACTCAGCTATGTAAATATGTACTTGTATTTCATTACCAAAAGGCGGCCCCTTTAAACCATTATTTCTTTGAGTAGGGGAGGGATGTACAATGTTTTTTATTTATTATCTTTTTTAACTAAAATTAAAAAGCTTAATGCTACTGGTACTCAAATTGTTCATGTACATCATTTCATCTATTACAGTTAATAATATAAATTCTAGCCAGATGGTATTTGGGTCAATTGAAGCCAGTACAAATTTTCTCCTACCAATATACATGTACATATGTATCATTTCAAGCAGAAATATTTATTATGAGTCACAGAGGTGATGGGTCGGTGCTTGTTTAATCTCAGCATGTACGCAGTTAATGAGATTACAGAGGTACGTGTTATTCTTAAAAGCAACCGAAAGAATTATATTTCCATCCAACCTTCCAGCCTCATTCAAGAATAAGAGAGTCTCTGTTATTGGTGATGTAGCATTTTTATGTTGAGCAATGCAAACGTTGAGAGTCTTGACAGTGTTGCTGCTGAGCTTGGGGAGTCCTCAGCACTAATTCTAGCGCCTTGAGCACTCCACCATTATTGTAAAGTGGTGAGAATCCAATTGGCAGACTAAGACTCTGTAATCCTTCAGGGATTAACCATTAACATAAGTGGCTGTCTGGCAAGTTGTTTTTTATTGAGGCTGATCTAGATTGCATTCTCAAGATCTCATTTGAATAATTAATTTGGGGAATGGTAAAATTGACTTGATTAGTTCCTTTGAGCTAGGAAATTCCCAGGCTGCATTGGCTAAAGAGAGATTTAAATATGAACACTTTTCTAAATGACATGATTTTCAGATCTCTTGATGATGTACTAAGAGATTGGTAAGGGTAATGTTAGGATGACATCTGGGCCCAACGTCATACATTGTAGTACTGCCTTCATTAGAATTCTGGGCTTATACATAACCCATAGAATCACGTTCCGTATAGGGCGCTTTAAGTGCAGAATTCTGTGGTAAGCAGTGCTGTAAAATAGGGTGCTGGTGAATCACACTGCAGGCACATGTTCATGGATGTGAATTGTTGTAGTTCACACCCAAACCAATGTTGATCCTTACAAGGCAGGGTATACTTTTGGTAATTACACCGTACTTTACAAGTTAATGACCATACAAATTTACTTAGTAAGGCGTACTGAAGAGCTGTCAATGTTATAAAACATTGTGAAAAACAACTTCCTTTTAAGTGGTGTAGTTTTAGAGAAAGAGGCAATTTTCATCCCAAAAATCTGAATCTGAGAAGGGCTTCAGGCATGAAGCTTTTTTAAGGCATCCAAAAGCACACAATTCTATGCAACAAGGGTGTTTTTTCTTTTATTATTTTCTTGCAACTTTGACCAATTGAGTCCCAATTTTCACAGGTTTATTTTATGCATTTACTATTACATGTATGTTGGGATACACCTAGTGAGTAATGGTACACGTAAATGTTTGTTGTAACGGTTTTATTAGCATAACACTTACATGTATGTCCAGTATTTAATTAGTTTGTATGTACATGTACCCTACTCTAACAGTTCAAACTTGATGTTTAGTCACATAACAACACATGCACATTTATAAAAGCATCTCCATTATGTTACACTCTGGCAAAGCAAGCAAATGTTACCACAAGCTTGAACGTGTTGATGATAATGAATAAACCATGACCTACAGGACTATATTGCTTTATATAAAATCTTGTTGATTGATGGCAATAAAGGAGCTCACTTATCAACTCTTCCTGCTAGTCTTCAGAACAATCTTGAATGTCAAGAGGTCGTTGTCCAGACTACAGAACCTCTCAAGCACTTTGGAATTCCATCAGAAAACAAAATACAAGAACAGTACACCAAAGTCAACTTGTTGGAATGTTACCCATATTTTTAGCCTAAAACAAGAACACTTATAAATATTGAAGAATTAATGTAATAGGAAATTCTATTGGATCTTTTTCAAGCAAACGGAAACTGTAAATTTGATGCTACCTTTAGATGTAAGAATCATTCATTCTTTCATCTTACATATTTATATAGCTAAAAAGACGATCTTATAGGCAAGATATCACAACAATAAAGATATAGTGAATTAATACTTGAATAAGGATTGATGGCACAAAGGCAGTACAAATGCATGTATGAACAGTATTGCCCCCTTGCAGACATGCAATGCACCTCTGCAAAATGCTTGTCCACCATTTTTACCATTTTGGGAGTTGATTCCTTTGTGTATAATTGACTCCCAAAATGGCAAACAGGATAGACATACATTGTACATGTATGTATGTGCGCCGCTCGTTGAGCAAGGGGGTCAATACAAGATGGATGGAACTTGCAAGATATCATTGTTTGTATAAAGCTGGAACCTGTCTTTTAAAACTTTCAATATTGGGTTACTAAGGTATGTATTAACCTAGAATGGACATTATTTTTGATAATGTAGGCCTACATAAAGCCACAAAAATTGAATACAACTTTACATAGTATTCAATTTATGTGTCTTACATATTGGATACATGCACTGTATGTTCATGTAGGTTACAAATCTGTCAACCAGCCACCCCCCCCCAAAAAAAAAAAACACCTCCCCTTCTGCTTCTCAGCATTGCTACAAATGCTGGTAAGTGGTTAGGTATTAATTCCAACCTGGGAAATAAATTTTTCTGAAACCTGAAACCACCAGGAAAACATCTGAAATACTGGCTTAGAAAATGTTCATTATTTGGGGCCTTTCCCAGGTGCGCTGGAAAATCTGCTGGCAGTCTGGTTGGATGGCCGGGGCAGGCAGTCCGGCGTTTGTTATAATCCGATACCCCTACAGGCAAGAAGGCTTATTGAGTGCTCGAATCCTGCACGACATAAAGAGAATACATGTCACGAAGGGTCGTGAATTCAGAGTCTGATAACAAAAAAGTAGGAGAATAGAAGGGGGGAGGTGAAGACACAGCAGAGAGTGGAATATAAAGGGACAAGGTTTCTGAATGCCAAGGGTTTTTGTGCTGTTGAAGGCACTTGGGAATTTTTGATTATGTGAAAGGGTGGGAAAGAAGGCATTGGAGAGAATTTATGTCGAACTGCAGAAGTTCGTTTTCATGTGTTTAATATCTTTGTTCTACTGCATGGTTATTTATACAGCAGTAGTGTGTCATCTTGATGCAATACATTGGGGAGTCCATCCAATAGATCTCTACTCTGTGTAGTGTTTGAACAAATTAAAAACATTATTTTGAGAACTGCCAAAGACAATTTCAGGATTTTCTTTTTCAGTGTATCAAAACTAGCAAGTGTATTTGATCAAAATAAAAAGTCACAAACCCATAGGGAAATCTGAAATGGTGTTTTCCAAAAGCGCTTTTGCATGGATTGCTATCACACACACACATTTATCTCTGATGTTGTCAAATGCACTTTATGTTAGTGCAGTGCAGGTTTATATGGGGTGTGTTTTGTACATTGGTTGTTTCAGTTGTGAAGCTTTTTCACATCAGATCAGTGGTTTTTCATCAAGAATAATTATGGTCCCTAGAATAAACAAACCAATATTAACATGGGTTTTTCTTCTAGAAGAATGAAAACCAATCTTATGAAAATTGCAAAAGGTTTTGAAGTCCACCAGATGACACAATGGATAATCTAGAATAAAAGATGTATGCCCAGTCTCCGTACATGACTTAGTGATGTTACAAGTTCAATATGTTGCATAATTTAGATGGTCTGTCAGTAGGTCGTGATTCCGCTACATATTTAAAACTCAGAGGAGAACACAATATTCTCACCTATGTACCCATACATCTTCCTTCACTTTGATTGATCAGGTGCGTGCTTACAATTACATGAAGTTATTAAATATTGGATATGTTAATGTCATTACATACAGACATAAAACCCAGTGTGCAGCAGACAAAAACCTGTTAACTGTTGCTTGATGTCTGAATGCAATCAATGTCCTTAACATTGTGTACAGAGCACTTAATCTGCCACTGTGAACTTCACAATCCAATTGAGCATTGGAACTACACTAATTCATACATGCAGCTCTCAGGGTAGCACAACTCATGTTTGTGATGCTGGAATCATTAATGTGTATTGACAAGTGTGTAGAGCCGTGCTGAGCTCACTTCAGTCTCACTGAAATAAAAGACTTGTTCAAAGAGTTGTCAATTGCTAGTTTCAATTGCCTCACCACAAATCAACTGTTGTAAAGTAGTACTACATGTACATTTCTGTTATATGCCCTACTTAGTTTTGCAGAAATTACAGTAAGAGGGTTGGCAATTCATACACATTTTCTTGAATTCTTTTGTAGCTGTAAAAAATGGTAAGCCCCTAGGCCCCTATTTATTTACTTTTTTAAATACTTTATTGATACTTTATTTTAACTGGGGAAAATCAGCTGAGTATGAAAGCTGGTTTCCACTGATACCCAGTCCATTGCAAAACACATACTTTATGACAAGAAAACATGTTGAAAACAAAACACAAAATAAGTAAACCCAAGACAGTGAAATACAATAGAAAAAAAAAGAAAACTGATTACAACTACAACAATTAAAAGTTTACAGGAAGAAACAAAAGTGCAAATTTCAATGTTTTGTTGTTGTTTTTCTTAAACTTAAACAAATATTCCAGGCATGTAACTTTTAGCAATTGTTTTTTAGTTAAAGAATCTCGCTGAATTGATAAATAATGTTTGTCCATATCAAATACCACTACATGCTCCAGATTGAACAACATAGCAACATCTTCAATCCAATACAGTACAAATACCCATACAAACATGCATGTTGTATAGATGTCATCACAAATTTGGATGAACTTGAATTATTTATTTCATAATGCCTCCCATGTTTTGTGGCTTTTTATTATTTGTTTGTTTGTTTGTTTGTTTTATTTAATCAGGGGAGAAAAATCAGTTGTCTGTCTCTGTTGATTGATAAGTTACACGCCTGTTGTACAATCCATATTGCTGCCATTTACTGCATTATGTACAACTCTTGGGAACATGTACTGCATTCTTGAGTTTGAACTTGTTTGTTGTTCTTGGAGTAGACTAACTGCATGTTTTGCCTTGGGATGTCTGTTCACCACAGTTTAAATCAATACCACACACATAGAAATAAATACTACACTACACTACTCTCTACACTTGTACACCGAGTATGTTTTGGCGTCTTCTGGAAAACCTTCCCCAGCCAGGATGGATCGGGAACAAGATAGAGGCCAACACAATATTTGGCATCTGAGAGTGAAGGGCTAATAAAATATGTTATCCGCAAATACAATTTTAAGCTTTGATCTATGAATATCAGAAACATTAACTTCTTGTTCTTTTCTTCTTTTTTCCCTCTGAAAATGACTGCCTAATTTTATGAAATTTTCACAGGTTGTTTATTTGTTAAATTCCCGAAGCCAGTGATGTACATACATACACTACAGTATTATCCTTTAACATTAGATACTACTTTTGTTGTGGTTTTGCAGGCACAAGGAGACCCTGACCTGGTGTTCGCTGAAGGTAGTGGGGTAGTAGATGATGAGGATTATGTTACAGATGCACCAGGGGAGATGGGAGAACAAGGGTCTGGTGCCACAGAAGGGACGCCAATACGCTCTTCAGGTACAGTAACAAGGCCACAACCCTTCTATTGTTTAACTTCTTCTTTGATTTTCCCCCAGACTCCTTCTTTGCTGATTTTTTGTTTTTCTTAAAGAAGTAAAGTGTCCACTTAATGGAATATTTTGTCAATGTTAGTTCCACAACTCTTCACTTAAGATATTAAGTTTGTAATTCCTCTAAAATTGTAACAGCTATCCATAGGAGGTTGAGCCATCTTGACTCCTCAAGACTGACATTAGGGCCCTCATGTGTGATATCAGAGAGTAAAAACCAAAAAAGAAATGACTTCTGAAAGTGAGCGATTACTTGAGGAAACTGTTGTCGATGAGGTCCGTTACAGTAGAAATTGTACATTGTCCCTTTAAAGCTGCGATAACAGTACAAGGCAATGTACGTCATTTAAATTAAAAAGGTTAACACATTTTGGGGACATTTCCTGAGAAAAATGAATGTGGAGATTACGTTGCCCTCAAGTCCAGACAAACATCCTATAAATACACAGAGTACGTAAGTAAATTACAACGCTGTGACTCAATTTTGAGATCCTTAATGTCATTACAGGAGAAATAGTTGGCCTCTAAATTGCCAGTCAGTCTCTCTGCCAAGGGCAGAGAACAGGGAGGGATGCTGCAGTTGAGTTGAGAATACAGTCCAGGGTCCTTTTTTATGTAGATGCTTAACTTTTACAAAAGTGCTCCGAGTAGCCTGGGAAGGTCTTGCTATGCATTGCTACAGTATACAAAGCCATTTTGTGACACAATGAGAATACAGGTTAGATAACTTAGTTCCAGCTGAATAACTCTCTTGAATCCTGGCTGTCAATCTAACTTCCTTTCATTTTTTTGTTTTACTTGTCTTTTCGTTGCGCAACTCATGCAGTAAGAAGGGGGAATACATTCCGCTTGGAGTAATAAAGTTTGAGGATAGAATGGATTGTATGAAAGATAGAAAGGAACCAGTGTCAGCAGAGATATATCAGGGGGAAAGGAGTTAGGCAGGAAATCAATGCGGTGATTCACTCTGCCAAAAACAGCTACATGACTGGGATGAACTTTGCCTCTTAAGGTTGTAGTTTCTTAGCAATGCTTTACCTTTAAAGATGGCTTACATGTAAACACATATCAAACGTAAAAGTAAAAGGGCAACAATAGTTTATAAAAATAAAAGTTCACCTGGATGAGATGTGCCTGAAATATACACCATGGAATAAAAACATTTTTTTGTGGAATATCCCATAGGCCATGTATGACAACTTAAAATTGTACATGGAACAACAAATGAATAAATACAAAAATTAAATTGAAATTTTAATTAAATTGAAATTTTTCAATTTTATAAATTTACATATTTGTTGGAAAACTGTTTTGTGCATATCCCGATCCACCTTTTTTTAACATTTAAAAAAAATATGATTTGAGTCTTACCTTTCATTGGTTTCAATTGTGGTGCCTTCAACTAGTTGCAACAGATTTGATTTCCACTTCAACCTGGTCTGGTTACATCCCTGTTGAAAAAATAATCATGGTAATGTTTTTCTGTGGGGGTCTGTGGTCAGATCGTTGGGATCATGTTTCATTGTAAGGAAGGCGCCACAGGGACTAGTGTATCATAGCTGGTATAGGAATGCAGGTATCTCTGTACAGGAAGGCTGTATCAATACATGGGATCATATTTACAAATAAATATTGTCACAAATCATGTAAGCAATGCCCAAATCAGGTAATTTGCTTGACCTAAACATCATTAAAGTAAGATTGGTACTTTGATGTATAATGTACTGTACATTGTACAACCAGCACTGCTATTGTGCTATTGTGTAAGTTTCATCAAAATGCACCTAACTTATAACTGGTGCTGTTTTATGTATCAGTGTATCTGCAGGGACTAATGTTCTTTCTATCTGCAAATTTGTTCTTTACCCTGGGCATTCTTCAAATGCAGTACATCATCATAGTGAATTAGTAGAGTTGGGCCTAGTACAGTACTATGATTGATGAGAGAACAGACCCCCCATGGAGTAAGCCCGACTGGGCCAATAGCCTATCTAGGGGTGGTGGCCTTTCATGTACTGGTATGGGTAGCTGTCAAATCAGGCCACAACATGTCAGTGGGACCTGCAGAACACTAATTAAACTCAACTTGACTACTGAGTTTCAGTTTCACAATGGTGTCTCCAGTCAGTGCACATGGTTCAGAAAAGTGCTTTCTTTCATTTGCTGCATGTATATCGTCACAGTTGTGCATATTTAAGGTGCTCGAGGACACATTTTCAAAAAACATTTTTCAGGAAAATTAACTACTGTAAAAAAACAAAAATATCACATACACTGTTAACAGAGCAATGTTTCCTTGAACCTAAACAAACTTTTGACGTCACGCAACAATGAGCGTCTCCGCAGTGGCTAAATTTCAGATTTTCCCAGATTTTCCAAAATTTCTCCCGGTGAGGCCAAACAAAATAAATGTTCTGTTTCCGGTTACCTGACCCTAACTTTATAACGGGACCCAAAACTTTTTCTTCGGCTTGAAAATAATTTGACACCTGAATCTTGTTTCAGTGTGTTGGGGGTACTGTGCCTGATACTATACAAGAGTGAAACTTCTAGAAATGTGAAAATAGACATTGTGACCAACCACCAGAGTTCAGCCAAGCTCAAATACATGTGAAGAATGGCTGCTACTGTTAATAACAAAGAATTGAATATTAGGTTACACATTTACTAAGAAATATGTGTGAGTTCTGTTTAGAATGTGTGACTCGGTGAATGTCTATTTTAAAATGTAACCGGAGACAGAAGTGTTTGTTTGTTAGGTCTAGCATGCAGACCCCTTTGTTCAACGTAATATCGACCTCATCTGTCTCCTTCCTGCTCGAAACAGTCGAGTTCACAAAAAATATTAAGCTGTTCAATGAAAAGTGTGAAAACTTAGTACACTTCAGGTGAAAATTGAAATGTCTTTGAGGGGTTAGATTGGGAAAAGGGGGTTCTAATGATACTTTGGTAAATTTTCAAGACAACTCCATGTTGGCCTAACACTGATCTCAATAGGCTTTCCATCAGTTTCAAGACAACTCCATGTTGGCCTAACACTGATCTCAATGGGCTTTCCATCAGTTTCAAGACAACTCCATGTTGGCCTAACACTGATCTCAATGGACTTTCAATCAGTTTCAAAGGGCCATGTCGCTACACGCCAAATCTCCAAAGGGTCCAAGACCACCTTTTTGCTGCAAATAAAATCTGGCTTTTGACCTCATTACCACGCATGCCGCGCACTGAATGTCTCGCCATAAAACCACACTAGGGAAAAACATTTCCAGCACTCCAGAAATCCTTGGCAGAACCCTGTTTATTACTTGATACTCTAAATAAACAAAACATAAAAATATATATGATATCCCAAAGGTTGTTTTATGCTCATAAATATGTTGGTTCAGGTTAAAAACAAACAATGGACAGTGTATAGAAAGGGGAAGACATCAATTGTAAATATGTAATGAAGGTCAATAATACATGTTCCTGCTTTGAAAAGTACGTGCAATTGCCTGTCATCTCTGAAACCAATCAATGTACAATGTACTGTAGCAGTCCCTCCTCCATCCCTCTAACCAATCGTGATATAACGATTATATTACCAAGGGCACTGGAAATGTAGAGGAGTTTACCCACACCTTCAATCTAATCCCCTACCATTGACCTCTCAAGGCTTTCCCAGCTTGGGGTCTTATAAAACTGACTAAATCTTAGAATCACGGTGTGACAATTTTCTTTGTTATGCCTTCCTTTTTAACAAAAGTCCAGTTGATATGATACCATCAGCATATGTTTACACACACTGGGGATCTAATTTATTCCACATGAAGGAAATCTCACAGATATTCACCGAGTCACACGTTCTAAACAGAACTCGCACATATTTCTTAGAAAATGTGTAACCTAATATTCAATTCTTTGTTATTAACAGTAGCAGCCATTCTTCACATGTATTTGAGCTTGGCTGAACTCTGGTGGTTGGTCACAATGTCTATTCCCACATTTCTAGAAGTTTCACTCTTGTATAGTGTGGAGTATAGTGCACAATTACTGTACATGTACTCATTACCATATTTTCCTGTGTATAAGGTGCTTGGTGTATCAGGCAGGTACACACACACATGTACCCCCAAAACACTGAAACAAGATTCAGATGTCAAAGTAGAAGGCGACCACCATGACCACAAACACACAGGTCCACCAGGCACCACTCGCTACCACTTGCTTTAGTATTAGTACAGTACATCGCCACACAGGGGTCATTCAGTTGGTACATGGCACTAACCATTGCGTGAAGAGATTGTGGACATTCCTTTGTTCTAAACACTTGAGGAAAATCCTATTCCTCAAGATGTGTGTACATTCCACATAGTGTTTCAAGTCCATGTGAACCTCTTTTGTTCTCGGGTCCACACTTCGTATACACGAGCGTGCTCACACACACACACACATGTTTGTAAATCCCGCTTACCGAGGACTTCTCTTTGTTCTCCCATTGTTTGGACATTGTTTTTTTAGCGACTTCCCCATTGGGTTTGTACACGAAAACGAAGCTAGGACGTCCTCGTTCTGTCAAACACTCGGATCCCTTTTGTTAAAGTCCTCGGTTTGAATGGATAGAC
>CM021539.1:12331253-12350745 GCA_010994315.2 Pisaster ochraceus | reverse complement strand
AACCGTGTAACCGTCACAGGCTTATCACACACACAACCTTATGGGTTGGGTTTGTGGGGTCCTTCTAGTGTTGTTCTATTATTCCCTTTTCTCTCAGGGTCCATTGTTTCTTTGTGTAAAAGACCTTACAAGGGCCCTTCTGTAAGCCCACATGAATAGCATAGTTCCACGGTAGGTTTCATCATACATGTAGCTTGTTTTCTAAAAAATGACACAACACATGTACATACGTGTAGGTTTTATGTAAATGAAAATTATAACTGGTAGGATTACCTGGATGAAGGAAGGGATTATTTTACAGTATGAATTAAGATTTCATACATGTGCAGTGACCATCACTTTAAGTGCACCGATGGATAACTCACCAGCAGTGTGGTTTTTGTACATATGATGGTCAGATAAGCAGCTTCTTATACGCAGGAAAATAGAGTAGTGAAAATTGTCCATGTAGAGCATCATGGCCTTGCACATGCAGTCTGGTGCTGTGAACCCAACCTGGTTGATCATTTTGTGGCTTTATGGGCACACATGTACTTTACATGTCCTTGAATATGGTGGGGTTTCTTAAATTGAGTAGGCCTGCTATACATATAACCAACACTGTATTTTGAACATAATGCCGAGCTCGTATTAACGAGAGTCGACTGTACATGTACAAATGTAGTACAACTTACATGTACTTGGCATATTGCTGCATATTGGTATACATGTATGGTTTATCAGCCATCTAAAACTGGTTCTTAATAGATTTTCAGGATTTCTGTTTTAGAAAGGAAGAAATTGGGTCTTTCAAGAGTAAGCATGTTGGCTGCATACATGTGGGGTACAATTGAGACCAAATTGAAGCCAGTGGGTGGCCATATTGCCACTCCCTTTAATCCACTTGATAATGCATTTAAGTGAGATACATTGCCTCTCAGTATTGTACATGTACAGTGCTTGTCTTCTCATGCACATTTTTCTGCCCTGGAATACTTGTAACCACTGGAATACACCCACATTTGGCATCACTCACTTTGTAGCCAGACAGTTTAAAAAGTGTTACAAATATAGTGAACTCAACTAGACTAATTTGTTTGACATGTTTCCACACACTGTAACCTTTTATATTATGTTTTTGTCCATGTATCCCTGGTGTGTTATGACATGTGTTTCACCCCAGTCAGCCAACTGCATAAGTCTCACTTGAGTAGATAGCAAGCCTAGCGTAGATAAGTTTCACCTGAGAGCTGATGAAGAAACTGGGAATGATAAACCAGCTGTTCTTCAAGAAAATTTGAATACAAAGTTAAACCCTAATGCTCTAGCAAAGTTGCCAGCATTTTACATCCTTGTAGGAGCCTCATTATGCAAAAAGCCAACAAACTATGTACCTACATGTGTTTGTTGGCTCTTGTTGTGTATTCTTTTATTGGCATTTCACACAATTGGAATGAAGCTTAGTCAGTGCCCTAGTTACCAAACTTGCCATTTACGTGATTTAAATTTTTGAAAGATATTGAAATTTTGTTAGTTCAATCCCTAAGGTGTACATGTAGTGCGCAGTGCAACTATTTTGTATGACTTGACCTACTTTTAAACAAAGATACAAGTAACAACACCCAAATCTTCACTTTCCAGCTGGCATGGTGATGGTTTCACAATTGAGCTTCCAGCCAAATGTACAGGATGTACAACTAGAGGTTAGGAGTGTAGGAAATGTACACACAAACACAACTAACCTCTTGAACTTGAAAGGATAGACATACATTAAACTGGTAATAATTGCATACACATAGACACAAGAACTAGTTAGCTACAGCTTGATTATTATACAGTAAGAGTCTCTAGCCTCCAATCTGGTGAGCCAATCTTAAAACACATCTCATACCTGTATAAAGCCCTGTTCGCACTGGACTTATTTTGGGTAAACTAACCGAGCAAATGGGTAACTTAATCATTTTAAGTCCAATGCGAACAGCCCAGGAAGTTTCCCTCCCAGGTACATTTTAACTTACCCGACCCTCCGCGCCAAAAGTAGTGTACACGTATTATGTAAGTATTTACACGTCCCACGCACTTGTAATTTACACGGATGGAAGGTCGGTTGCACTCTCGCTGTCATGCACCCCGGTCAAAGGTCACGGCAATAGCACCCTCTTGTGTCTGTCCTAAGTTAGTCGGTTAGTTTTAACGGTCGTGTCGGTTAGTTTACCCACGTCATTAATCCAAGTGCGGACGCTGGTAAGTTTCACCTATTGGAATGTTAACCACGGTCTCGGTAAAACATTAATCCAATGCGAGCACGGCTTAAGACACATCTAGACCACTGCAGGAGGGACCAACTGCAACCCTGTGTACACACTCAATCACACACCCTGTAACAGGAACCTCAGTGAATACTAGCACTATGCTAAACAACTAAATCAGTTAACATTAACTGTTTTTTGTAAACTGTGTACATTTCGGCTCTTAGCCACCGTTTTGCAGTTTTAATAAACCATAAATAATATTTAACATGTATCTCATACAATGAAAATAAGGGTTACATTTTTTATGTACAGCGTTCATGAGAAACACAAAAGAGTGCGCGGTTGAATACAAAAGACAAACAAGAAAGTACGGTTAGAGTTGTATGAATTTCCTTTATTCCCAGTGTCGTGGGCCAACTTTCACCCTATCCTTAACACATTGACAAACCAGTGTACTAAGTATTTACTTCCGGCATGGTCCATCTTGTTCTCTTGCCCTCACTCCCCAAAGCTCTAGATAGAAAAGCTTAGTCCCTCCAGGTCTAGAATTACTAGAGGCCATGGAGGCCATGGCTTCTGTTGCCCCTGCTCTTGGCCTTGTTGCCCTTTCAAAAGTTTCCCGTAGACTTGCCCTTTTTAAGATGAAATTCTAGGCCTGCCCTCTCTGCTCATCTTTCAATGGAACCCTGTTTGCTGTAAATTCCAGCTTTTGTTATGAGTCTGTGGAGATTTGTTTTTCTGCCAGGCACTGAGGGATGCATGTTTGGCCACCTGCAAAACAAGTGAAAGGTTTTGTGTGTTCATGTACATAATGTAAAAATGTACTCGTTCATGTACATATCAGTACAGTTTATGTTTGTGCTTTCTAGTATTGAAAGTAGGAGTGTCCAAACAAAACATGTGCCAACGGTACATGGACTATGTTTTTTCTTGTGACTTCCCTACTGAAATGGTTAAATCAAAATATTAAATTGTTGTCAAAGGATGTACATGTTTATGCACCAAGACTCAAAGCATCAAAATTGGTACCAGAACTACATCAGTTGTTATTAATATGTATTTTCATTCAGATTTGTTAAGAAAATATTTCTGATTCAGCATCTCCTTATGATAAATCCAAATAGGAGGAAGTTCTTGAACAACCAATATCAGATACATGTACATGTAGGGCATCTACTGCCACTAACTCTCAACTTCAATGCACATGTCATATTGGACATCATGTATACATGTGTATACTGCTCAGGAATAGTTGATTCAAATTCAATCAGCAGAAATATCAATGGCGTAAAAGTGAAATGTACAGATGTACTTTTTGTATTCTATGTTTACATTTCTGTGAGTGCAGTATAAGACTTCTTGTGGACATGCCTCTGTGCTCAATCATGAATTCCAATACCCTTTGTTCCTCTTTGGCCAGGGGAATTGAAGCATAGCACAGTAGGTACATTTCTGTGCACTCTACACATATGCAGTTGATTGTCCAGGGGCGTATATATGCGTCAGCCGGTCAACTGACCAGAACCAAAAGAGGATGATCCAGGTGTTTATATGTGGCCACTGTATTTCATTTTGGAAAAGTTTGGCAGAAAAGAATGTAAAGTGGTTAAGAAGCACACAACAAGGGAACATGACCAATAGAATTGCAGATGAAGTCCATTATGTCAAGTTTGATGCCAAAAATCATCACCCAAGTCAAGTAAATTTCACTGTATAGTGCACAGTCCTCTTAGGGTGAACAGTGGGCAACCAAGAGTTTGCCTGAGAAGTGAGAGAGCTCATTTCTTTAAGAAGCCAGTAAATTTGCAGCGATTGTAATGCTGATAAATTATCCTCATACCACTCACCAACATTAACTACTTGTAGCAGTATGACATCATTACCTGTGATCATTTCAATCATGAATCTCATTCCTAGAGAAAGAAACAAACAGTTTATAAGACATACATTATGTATGGTACTTACTAACACTTTAACAGTTAGTCAAATAATCGGATTTAGTTGGCTATACATGTACATGTAGCTTGCATAATCGTTGTTCTGAGAAACATTTCTACCTGATTTAATTGATTCCTAATTCAACCTTGTTTAATCAATACCTTATTCAACTTGGTGTTATCAATATAGAGTAAGCAGTTTAGTAAGAATATTCTACATTGTTGTTTGGAGCTTGAAACTTTGATCTTTATGTGAAAATGAGTTAAATTTAAATTTCCCCAAGTATAATAACATTTTTAAAAAAAAATGTTTGTCTACATTTTTGCTCTCATTTCAGAAGGTGTTGTAGCCAAGGTAATGTTTGATAACACCATCAGAATCCACAAGATTGGTGACAAGAAGGCAGTGTTTGAACCAGCACATGAAGACCCAGAGTCAACGCAGTCAATGGCAGTGTTTGAATCAGTCTGTACAGTTGTAAGTCTATGGCTTCAAGTTATCTGCCTTGCTACCAGTGTGTACTTTATAGAAAACTGATTCATTTCATGAATTGTTTAGTTTAGTGTATATTTTTATTTATTTATTTATGTGTTTTACATATTATTATTTTTATTATTACTATTACAATATATTTTAGTTTTGTTTATTTATTTATTTATTTATTTATTTTTTTATTTTTTCTTGGGGGTTGTTTGTTTGTTTGTTTGTTTATTTATTTTTGGGTTGTTTTTTGTTTGTTTTGGTTTTGGGGTTTGTTTGTTTGTTTTTTTTGGGGGGGGGGAGCGTGGGATTTGGTGTTGTCGTGTATTTTTCCCCAGTATGTAGAATCTGTCATATCCAGATTTGTATCTGTTGTAAATGCTTGGCATCTTGAAGGTATTTTGGAAACAACCGCATTCTGTCAGAATGAAGAATAGATGTATCTTGCCCACATAAAACAGCTCCATTGGTCTCAACAAAGAAGCACTATGTACTTAGCTTAGCTATTTAGCTTTTCTAATACATTTTATTGATGTGATTCATGGCAGCTTTTCTTTTCATGTTCTTCTTCTAATAATCTACTGATTTGTCTGACTTGTTTATTCCTCCGGCTTAGATCCTGGCATCCTTGCAAACGAATGAACTAACCAGCCAAGCAGAGGAGTGTGTTGGTGTCTCCATCACTGCTGGGAGTCTTGTCGTCAAAACAGAGATTACGTTTAGTGAAGACACAACTGCGGATGCATCAGATGTAGAGAGTGCTATCAAAAGCAGCCTGGCTGGAAACACTTTGGGTGACAGCACTACAACTCTAACTGTGGACAAGAAAAGCATCAAGGTGGTACCAACTGGCTCAGGTAACACTCTCTCTCAACTCTCACCCCTAGCTATAATATCATTGCATTAGTCAGCATTCTACCTTAACAGTGGTCCGCAGGTCAAATGTCAGTTAAAACACCAGAGGACCAGTCAAACTTCACTCTAAGTGGTCCGGCTGGCTAGTTCAGTGTGGAAAAGCATTTCATTTGAAATATGGACTAGTGAAAAAGCTGAGGGACTAGTGAAATGATAAGCTAACTGGCCCTGCTGGCTAGTCACTGAGAAAGGTAGTATGCCATAGTGTTGTGTGCATTTGTCATAGTTCAACATTCAACAGTTTAGCATGATAGGGTTTACATGCACTCATTGATACATGACATACAGGCTATTTTAGGTCAATACAGCGCTTTAGCACAGACATAGCAGTACAGTATCTTGTTAAGAAATGTACAATGGACATGTATTTGACTTTGTGTATGTTTCAAGTGGAGGTTTCAATGTCAAGTCCGTGAGTTAACATGTATAACCGTCACTTCTTATACTACATTACTCCCACAGAAGATGTTGATGTTGCGACTGAGAGGCCTACAAAGAAACCAGGCAATATCAAACCTAATGTAAGTATTGATCATTCATCATGCTATACTGATCCTGTACTCAGGAACCATAGTCATATTCACTGTGTGTAGTAAAGACAACAGGTTTGGAAATGTGGTATATTGAAAATGTTTTCAGAATATCAGGAATGGTCTCAAATTACACACATTTGTAATTCCATCTCAAATTACAATCATTTGTAATTACATAAACTGAATTTGACCTCTTTTTCTTGTCCAAGCCAGAAGTTAAAGGCATATAATATTCAAATGGCTTATTTGGGGGTCTACAGCCCACATGATTAGGAATTTCTTTTTGGTTGCTGCATATGAAATAATGTGTGATCGAGACCTATTCAAATAAACTAAGTCATTACAGTAAATAGCTCGTAGTGACAGCCTTTATTTTAAAGAGCTTTCTGGAAAACAAGTTGCTATAATGAATTCTTTTAAAACTTTTACCACACATCTAAAATTGATTGAATGCTCCTGAGCAATGCCATAATGGTGATAAAATCCAAGTGTCAATTTACATTTTGGTGATTTGAATCTTAACGTCAAATAAAGAATTGGAAAGTATAGTATAAGTATAAGATTTGTGTCCCTAAACTAAGAAAACAAAATCTCTATGCTTACTGACACTTTCATTTCCGGAAACCTGAACACCTTGATGGGTTTCTACAAAATTTAAGTCTAGTATTGGTTGTAAATGTTTGTGTAAATTGCCGTTTATACAAGTATTTATCTTTCTTTGTTGAAAGAAATGCACTATACAGTCGACTCTCGTTAATACGAGCTCGGAAGATACGAGATGCTGGTTAATACAAGGTATTTCACCGGTTCCGAACTGTCCCATGCGTGTTTCTGTGTCTTAAACAACGGAAGATACGAGCACGGCCGTAACGAGAACACGGATAATACGAGGTATTTTTGCGGCCCCATGATGACAAAATGAATTGTTTCTCATACTTTTGTAGCGAGATCTGAAAAATATTGTTGCGTACGCATTCAGTCAAGGTTCGGAAATAACATTCTTGTTGCCAAACTATTTGTCGGATCGGACCGGCTACACAGTTTTATCCAATCCAAAACCAGAAACATTTCGCTGGTAACTTATGCTTGTTCGCTTTCGAGCTGACGGCTACCAGCAAAAACAGCGTTCAGCATAGGCGCTACGCGGTATCGAATCTGTCCAGTGAACGGCAAGTTTGACATGACTTTGCTATGATTTTTATCTTGAGTTATACACACTATTAAATTTCTATGATCATAGTCAACAAAAATGCATTTATCATTGATATTTTTGTGTACAGGATGCTCGTAAGAACTGTACTAGGAAGCAAACTGCTCCGTTCTAGCCTAGACACGTGTGTAGTGCATGCACTATGACAGGCCAGTCTGGCAGACCTCGTAATAACGAGAGTGACTCTACATGTAAATAGTGCGCTGCGTTTAAGACGGCGGTCAGATAACACGAGGAAAACGGGCCAGTCCGGCGGACCTCGTATTAACGAGAATCGACTGTACTTACACATTTGCTCATCAAGCATGGTTTAGTACTTGTAGACGACCATGATGTTAGCTAAATATAGACCAATACATGAATGGAAACCAACAATTGTAAATGATCCATGTTCTTGGTTCAAAAATCATGCCTGACAAATTACTGTACACCAAGTAAGAACGATTACCAGTTTTATGAAGTGAAAATATTCCCCAAAAACTAACACTGGTTCTCTTTTAATGTAACAGAAGTCTGAGCCCACCCCTGACATGATGCCCACATCAATATCTCCTGATAACAACGGCCTAAGTGACAATGAAATATTCTTTGATACATCACCCCCAATGAAGCCATCCAAGAGCACCACCATGTCCAATGAGATTGGTAACAATGTACACAACAACAAACTGGAGGTCAAAGATAAGAAAGAGAAACAGAACTTCTTTCAAATGGTTATTGGTAGTCCAGTACTCTTAGCAGGTGAGTGATTTTAGCCCCATCCCTTTACCCCTCATCCAACCCTGTCTAGTACCCAGTATTGTATCTTGTCTGCCATCTCTGTTTAGTGCACACATGTCACAGAGCTGCCAACTCTCCCTTCTGCAGAAAGTTCCCTGATAATAAACCAATCTTTCCATGTTCTGAGGATCTCCCTGATTATGGAAACTTTTTCCCTACTATGTTGAATGTAATTCTAAATATCTCTCTGATTATTGTACAAAATCTTCCTGATTGCAAGATGCAAATGTTGGAAGCTCTGATATAAACACAAACTCAACCCTTTCAAACAACACATTTTCTCATACAAATTCTTCTTTGAATCTATGCCACTGCCATACCACTAAATCTTGTGTACAACCCATCCCTGTCTACACCCGTTTACTTCTTTTTGCCTAAACCCCATTTTTAGATATTTCCTCTTACCTTCTTGAGACTCATCCTAATCTCAACCCTGTTTGTTGCCCACATTCCACGCAGTATTATCAAACTCATTAAACCTTATCACTTGCAATCAAATATGTCTTCATTCAAAATCTGCAAACATTTCTGAGGCTAATTGCGTTATTTAAAACCACAACAAGGTCTGTTTTATTCATTGCTGTAAAATCAAACTGCCCATTAGCATGATACCAGGCCAACCAGTTTGATCAAAGTCCAACAGTTGAATATCGAGACTTATGATAAAGTGGCAGACGTTGATTGATTTGAGATAAGTTTGTTGCCAGAATTCCTAAGAAGATAAGACAAGAGTTATGAAAGTAACTTTTTTATATCACTGCTGACTGAATACCCATCCTCTTGTTTCTTCTGTTCAGCTTTGGTTGGTGCTGTGGTCTTGACATTGATCACTATCGTCCTCATCACGATGTTCCTCATCTATCGCGTTAAGAAGAAGGATGAGGGAAGTTATTCACTGGATGAGCCTCATAAAGTCAAGGATCCCACAGCCTACTGGAAAGACACCAAGGAGTTCTATGCATAGAGTCCAAACTAAAAGCACCAGTCTATACAGCTCTGTTTGCTTTCTTTTTCCTCAGTTTTCTTCTTCATTTATGTCTTTATTTATGAAGGAATTTATTTTTTGATGAGGGGTTGACATTGTTTGCTTTTCTCTGCTATGGTGCTGGCCCCAATTTATGTTTTTAAAAACGGTTGCTGGGCTCTGAAACAAAAACTGCCGTAAATTACAAAAAATGTACATGTAGCTGGGGGAAATGTGTTTTTGTCTCATTCAATCTTAGATTTTGTTTGCCCTGAATTACCGATTGAATGTGGTGCTTTTTTATGGGATAATTGAAAATGGAAGAGAAGAGGGTGAAAGTGTTGGGTTTGGGTCTGAATGTGGGTCTTAGGTTGTTTTTAACAAGAGGTTGGGAAATGTGAGACATAACTATGATTGTGTTAAAACTTCGCTGGTGAAATATTTGTAATAGTATGTGTTTTTCTATTCCTAGATCTAGCCTCCCCCCCCCCATTTTTCTTCTCTTTTTCTCTCTCTCTCTCTCCTTGTTTTCCTTCTATCTGTCTTGTTTTGTTATTTTTATTTTATTGGTTGTCTTTCTTTTCATGGTTTGAAATTATCATGTGTAGTAGATGGTTAAATAAATAAATAACAAATCTTTTCAGTTGCTGGCTGGGCCAATGAAAAGCATCAATGATTTTTAATTTATTTATTATTATTATTATTTTTTTTTAAGAAGTCGTGTGATGACCAGAAAGGATTTGAACAGTTTGACATATTCATTGTAAATGTAGATTATTAATAGAGTAGTCGGACCTAAGATAAGTCAATTTTTGTATTAACAATTAAAAGATGTAATGAAATTATGTAGCATTTTTCGCCGCAGTGTTGAACTACGTAAATCTATATATGTATGTATATATATCCAAATCTATATACATATATATTATACTACACCTTTCAATGATAAGCCATCTGGTATCTACTGCCTACATCAGGGTATAGACCTTATGCATGTGATGTCATCACCCCCGGCCCCTGCAAATCAGTTTGTGATCAGCTACACATACTTCAGTTGTGTTCCAATTGTTTAGAGTGTTCCTATATTTTTTACAACAATCTTATTGCCTCTGACGAACTTGCATAAGGTCTGTATGTTGTATGTGGCTTACTGAACAGTTTCAATAAATTTTGCAGAATATTAAAAACCTTTAATTCTTTAAACATAGTATCTTGTCTTGAGATTTTTTGTAACAATTTCTGAAAACCTTTTTCCTCATTTTAAGAAGTCTGTCAGACAGAATTCCTAATTTTCCAAGGGCAATAATTTTTCACACTTGTTTAAATGTTTTACATCATTAAGTTTGTAAGGGCTGGGCATAGCATTGGGGAGATCAAATGTCAGTCTGGCTTACTAACACAGGTTGGCTATATTTTTGTGAAATGGATAGTCATTTTTTAGATTTGTTTTTGTTTTATTTAACTATTTATTTTTTACTTAAATGTCGTATGAGTTTGATATTGACCTCAATTGAGCCCTCCTACTTTTAGTACCATTTGCAGGCTAGTTGATGACCGACCATTCAAACCTTGTGAGCTGTGTGTTCTCTCTAAGTAGTTCATGGTCCATTCACCATACTTGACCTTCTCACACAAAAAGCCAACAAAGTTTTAAAATGTCTTGAGCAGACATGGCCTTGTGGAGACCAATGTGTAACTCATGAGGGGCTCACAGTTTTAGCTTGCCACCTTCACTCATCTTCTTTGACTGACAATTGGAATACAAAGTTGATGTCTTTACTCCAGAGTTTTGATATTTTGTGAGAGTAGATCATGTTGAATGATCAGTCAGGAGGAGGCTCCAGGACTAGCTTGTCATCAACTGACTGTTTTAATGATGTACATGTAGTTAGAGAGTGTGTGTGTGACTGTAAGTATTATCACTGTATGCGTCCAACTTCTTGAATAAACTTAGGGGCTGATTACCAACCTAAAAGGTGACCTTTTCTCCCTGCCCTTCCACTAGTATACATCCAGCAATTCGATATGGATATAATTGTTATCACAGATTTATAGGGCTTTTTTTGCATTAGCTTCAACACAGTCATAAGTTCTGTCTGGCATTTTTAAGCCGTGTGTCAAGACTGTCTATGAATAAACGTGTATTATTAATTGTGGGCTGTCAAATCTAGAAAGCATACCAGAGTTGATACAAGGATCCCTGGTGCTTTGATCAGTGAGTTGAAGGATTCATGTTCAGTGAAGGGAACCAGAAAGGCAATTTTCTGAAGCCTCTGTCTGTTGGTTGAATACCTACCAACAGAACAGACAAATCAGGAAAGTTGGCATGATTTACATCATTATTGTTAAACATGAATCCACAGACACTTGTGTACTATTGGTTGTTGGTTCCTACTAGGGTCATGTTTATTGGACCTTGAAAACAAATTCCCGGTTCTTGTACCTGGTTTGAATAATCACTGTCTGAAGGAGAGAACCAGTGAAACTGGCATAGCTCTACAACACAAATGAAACCTTAGCCTCCAGTTTGGCAGTCAGCCCTCAAGAATAAATAAACAGTGCCTGATGAGGATTTGTATAAAAGCTTCATTATTAATAACGTTAAAAAATGTTCCTTGAAATTTCTCATTGTCTGGTCTCTGCAAACAATCGTGGTGCCAAATAGTCTGCATTTTTACATCAAGATGTGTTTATTTTTTTCATGGTAGTTGCATTTAGACTGTCAATTCTTCCATGTTCTGCCCACCTTACTTTCTAGACGGTCCCGGAAAATGGGTGCATTATGTTGTTAACAGCTAAATGAATGATGCTGACATGTAAGAAGCTGTAATCAAGTTACAATGGTCATTATTGTGGCTGGACAGTGATCATACCCTTTAAAGTCTATTAACTCTATTTCAACTGTGAAGGAAAACAGAAAAGTTTGATACTTCCAAATAATTCAACCTGGTCAAAATATATTGGGTTACTCATCAATCTATTCTAGCAGTCTGGCTTTGTACAATTTACCATAATATGAAATAGACAACTGTAGGCCTATACTTATGTAATACTAACATTCTTTATATAGTTTTATGCTTTGCTTAGATATAACTGTGTATTTTTTAATGACTAAATTGAGCCCCATGTTAAAGGAGAAACTTCTAACTAGCCCTGTAACCAAGGAGGTTAAACTGGTTTACATGTGATATACAATGCGGTGGACTATACCAGGCTAGTGTCTTTGCTGTTCCAAGTAGTAAACTTGCACCTTATGAAATAATTCAGATTGTGAAGTTAAAACAAAAAACAGTATTGTTTAATTAATGAAGAGTTTGTAAGTTTCACTTGGATATTCATATTTAACCATTTATGTAGAATACTTTTTCCCCTCGGCTGATTAATATTTAAGAAATAGTTGATAATTATGACATGTTTGTAATTAATAGGTTTTCTGTGTTTTGTTCAAGCTCTCTTTCAGCTGGAGATACTGCAGTTTTGATGTTAACAAATAACTAATTGTGGGTAATGAAACAGAATCCAGTTTAAGACATCAACAAGCTTGCTCAAATGGAATGATTTATCAGGCAGCTTGTCTATATTTTCATTTATTATTTTTTGTTACATAATAAACAGGTCAAAGGAGTTACTTGCAGGGAACATAGAATTATGTACATAACACTGTCAATTTCATCTAGAAAGTATTTTGATGTTGTTTGAGCAGTATGGTTTTTTAAAATAAGTTTTCATAGTGGTTTTAAATAAGTAATTACGTTTACGCTTACAAACAGGTATATTTACTAGTATTAGAAATAAACATGAAGTAAACCCAATTCATTTGCAGTCCACACGACACCATGGCAGTTCAATATTTTTGTTAAATGGTATTAATAATTTAAAACATGTTTGGTTCAGTTGGAATTGGCATCATCCTTACACAGTGACCCACGAGTATGTTTTGCAAAGCCACCATGCCATTTACCTAATGTGACGTTTTTGCCATCTAGGTTTGTAACCATTGGTTGGTACCTTGCCAGGGAGCCACCTTGGTTTTCTGACTACCGGAGGGGGGTGGGGATATGAAATAATGTTTTAAGATTTTAAAAGCAAAACAGACAACAACAATAGTTGATAATGGATGAACATTGGAGAAGTTATTCAACATTCACGTACACTGTATTTGAACAATTGTCTCAAGAGGTGGAAATGAGTGGCCACTGTAAATCTTAACAAGTAGTTATGACATTTCAAAATAAGAGTTCAACATGTAAAAATGCAGCCAAGTTGACTAAACTGTAGGCCCGTCATACTTTTGTTGTGCACATTATTACCTCACTGCTGAGGATTGTTGTGTGGTGTGGATTCATTGTTGACATAACATCTATAAGTCATTTAGTTATTAGCTGATTATTTGCATATACATTTGCTGCCGATCACCTTCAAATTGTCTGCTTACTTTATACACAGCATCCTAATATTAGCTTTGTACTGTATATACATTAGTCAGCGCGCATCATGCCATTGACATAACTGTGTACTTGATCATTTTTATAACAAAAGATAAAATAAGTTTTTGGTCCTCTATTATTGTAAATGTACACAACTTCTTGCGCTTGGAAATAAAGATTTGCATCCATTAATCTAACAATTTCTCAAATGGCAAAATGTGTGTTGTGTTTTTAATTTTAGTTTGACAAACAGGAACAAGTAGATGACATTCTGGAACTGCGTGGTACATCACTATTTAAAAAAAAAAACAGGCATTCTATTTGTTCCTACTTTAAATTGACTTCTGATTTGTTTCACCCTCAGAAATAATCAGCAGAAACTTTTATTAAATAGCAATAAAAGGTCTACTGAAGTCTATCCAAGTTGTACATGTGTAGGTCAGCCCTTGTACTTAATAAAATGTTCCAACTTGTTTCGAAGGACCAAAATATGTCTGTAAAAACCTGCTGCTTAAGAAGGGCAGGCCAAACCATGGCCAAATCGAGGTCCTTTATGTGGAGTTCATTTCAAACCATGCCCAAATCGTGACTCGTTTGTGAAGTTTTCTGAAAATATATGGGGCGAGTCGGCACACAGCATCATAACTATGTCTAGGGCACAGAGCAAGCTCTTATGTGGAACAAAAATCAGCTGACACCCCAGCAATCAGTTTCATTTGCAACACAACAATGTAATAGGCCTACGTCGCTCGTACCAACGCAACACCCCTAAGTACTGTTCTTCTCATCGGGTTGAGTGGTTTCAATGGCTGGATGATTTTGCACAATAATTATGAGTCATCTCTTTGTGGTAATCAAAATAATCAACAGTTGATTGGTTGGGGTGAGGAATAAAATAGAAAACTTATACTAACAATAATGTACACCCAGGACTGCCAAAGTCAAGAATTGGCCGGTATAGTAAATAGTACATGCTGTATGATGTATAGTATACAGGTGCATTATTGAAAGTGATTAATTTATCATGTTGACATATCGGTTAATAAAATGAAACTATTATATACTATGGCATAACAATAACATAAGATCGGGCTGACGTTGTGTCAACGTTGAGCCAACGTTCATCATAAGGGAAGTCGAACAAAGTGTCTTTGCTTCAACCAAACAAACACACTCGGGCACAAATTTATGTCAATTGTCATAAGTTCGTTGGAAACATCTTTATACACGTACCAACGACGTGGTTGTTACATTGCGTCCTAAACGTTCGGAGGACGTAAAGGGGTCGACAAAGTTTCGTTGTTACAACGTTACATAACGTTACTTACACAACTTGAACCGACTTCATTAAAACGCTGTGAGAACGTTAAATTGTAAGCTGGGAAGGTTACATTTCAAATTTTAATGTAGGCCTACCGGTACTTTAAGAATTGAGAAATAATGCTTACACTCTTCGATGTTTCGTCGCTATTAGGGCGTAATCCCGGGCACATTTTGGAACAGGGAAAGGCCCCCTTTCACCTCCTGTATTTCATGCAAGCTTGAAACCTTGTTTTCTGTAATTACTGTAGGGGCGTGTGGCTTGGGCTTGGGCTTACGCTCCGTCATATTTGTAGAAGACGTGTGCTTTTCATACGGGGCTTCAATCAGGCGAATGTATGGGCGGCCATTGGGCCAAAAAAGACAACTTCAAAAATAAAGAGATTGCCAGAAATAAATCAATCCACAGAAAGAAATCAATCCCCAGAAATTTATCAATCCCCAGAAATATTTCAATTCCAAGAAATTGTATCAATCCCGGAAATATATTTCCGGGATTGATGAATTTCTGTGGTTTGATATATTTCTGGGGATTGATTTATATTTCTGGGGATTGATTTATATTTCTGGGAATTGATTTATATTTCTGGGGATTGATTTATATTTCTGGGGATTGATTTATATCTCTGGGGATTGATTTATATTTCTGGGGATTGATTTATATCTCTGGGGATTGATTTATATTTCTGGGGATTGATTTATATTTCTGGGGATTGATTTAACCAAGTCAAAGCATATTTTAAGCAAACAACGTTCTTCAGTGGTGATTTATGATTTGCAAATATATCTAGCAAACCTTGTTTTTCGTAAGTATATGTTTTGCAAACCTTGTTTTTTTCTTCTTGCAACGTCTATGCCTATATATATATCAATTCTTCCTTTTTTAAAGCATACCTTGTTCTATGCATACGTCACATAACTTGCAGTAGGGTCTACGCTGCTAAAATAGCGCCCTCATTGTTTTCACATACAACATGCAACAAGTTTTGCAAAATGTTCTAGCCAAAAAACAGGTTTGCTTAGTTCAGACTTTTTAAATAAAAAAAACATGGTTTGCTAGACATTGCGTAACACACCGGCTTATAAATAATTATTTTTAATAAGGGTTTGCTGATCATAAATAAATACAAATACAAACTTTGCTAAATATAGACTTCATTAGAACGATTGGTTTGCTAAACATTTTAAGTGCGAAAAACAAGGTTTGCAAAATACTTGTTTGAAAGCAATTTGTGTTTGCAGTGGCAATACATTATATTTGACTTATAAGTCTTTTTTTAAAGCCATTGTTAAATCGGCATTAAATGAGAATCTAGAGATGTCCACCAAAGTATAACGTCTGTCGTTTTTAGACTAGCGATTTCGGTGATTTCGGAAACTGAGCAATAACACAAACAAACAAACATGCTGTATAAATGAACACACCAACAAACCTATAAACTAATGCAAACCATCCATGGGTACCTTTCATAACTGGCTTGATTCAGGGGAAACATTTATTGCACAATGTTAGAGTCTAGGCCTAGGCCTAGCCTATAAGCCCATTCAAGGGCGTCGATGGGTGGGGGACGGGGGGGGGGACATGTCCCCCTCACTTTTTAGACTGGAGGGGACAGCATATCAGATGTCTCCCCCCACACACTTTTTGATTGACTGTTCATTAGAAATATGCAACAAAATATACACAATATACACAATTTTCTTTATTTAAATCATTCATTACATTTTTTGTTCAAATAAAAGAATAGCGAAAAAACGGTGAACTGGTTTTTGTTTTCGTTTTCATCTTTTTTTCTGATGGACCGCGCGCAGAATGGTATTTTGGGCCTACTATGTAGGCCTAAGATGTATTTTTTCAAGACTTGCTCGCCCGTCCCCCCTACTTTTCAGTAGTGATCGACGCCCTTTGACCCATTTGTCATTATTTTTTACAGGTCTTTTATTCTCAATTCATGTTTTGTTTTCTTAGTCATCTCTTCGCAGATTCTTCAGTTTGTAGTACAGCAATTGTTGTCGATTACCACGAAAGTGATTACCACGCAATAGTGAACCATTTTAATTCCTGTAAAAGGAAAGGCCACGTAGATCAACGTGTAGCGTATTGTAAGTTCCACAATAATGAACATTACGAAAAGTGAGCTGTACACTGGTCCCCTGGCATTATCCGCAAGGATAAACCACTGATCTCTATTATACTAACCTCAAAGTGTGACGTCAGATGTTCGGGCTAAGTGAGCTGCTGCTGCGAATTTGAATGCTGTCGAAAGAGGGGAGATCCTGGGTCGATAGGGGGCGCAAACCTGGAGGGCTAATTTCCAAGTTGATTTATTTTCACTAGTTTTTAACGCGATTGCCTTTATTATGGGTCAGGTGCTTTTAGGTCGTTCTTTGTTTAAAAAACAAAAATACACACATATATATGTATATATATAAAACTAGTCGGGGAGATGGCCTTAGCTTTTGATCCAAACCGGACCTTCGTCAGAGGCATAAACAAGAACAAACACAAACATATCCATTTACAGCAAAAAGAGGAGCAAAGGATTAAGGGAGAGTATCCAGGGAAAAAGCGGGAAAATATAGCCAATCAGAGTTATGCATTAACAAACAATGGGGTGGCTAAGAACCAATCAGAGTGAAGAAGTGAGGACAAAGGATGGTCAGCGTGAAAGGCTGGATCACTGGACTATATATAAAGATTTAATGCTCTTAAATTTTAGCGGGTAGTTCGAACACGGGCAAAATGATTGACGGCCATTTTGTGCCTATAGAATGCGGTAATCGTTGGACATGTCCCTTTAAAATTTGTGATACAGTTTTTACGTTGTGAAAACTTAAGACTTATACGGAGCCCCGTAATCCCTGATCCTTTTTGCCCCTCTATAATTTAATCCCTCGAACTTTGAAGCGAAAATACAATTTGTTTAAGAGAGGGCCTTACCAAACAAAAATAAACCGGCTCTTAGTAACACGGCGATCTCGGAAAGACTTCAAATCAATAGTTTCCAAACCCCGGTAAATAAAATGGAACATCAGAGGACTCCGTACTTGCTAAAATTGATATTTCGTTCCACAGGGTTTTGTTTGTTTCTCACGGAAGAAATCCATCCTCTCAAAATAAACGTAATCTGCCTAAACGATTTTGAGAGAATAAGAGGCCTTAATAAGTTTTTGAGGGACGAATTAATCATTCCAAAGAACAACATACACCTGTTGTATCCCTATGGGGGCTCATGAAGTGTGCACAGTGCGTGTTATTTGGAGGCAAGCCGATCACTTAGTTTTGTTTTCTTCTTCTTCTTTAAGAGTTTTTTCAAATATGTTTATAGGCCTATATAAACTATTTGTTAGGGTGGGGGGGGGGCCAAATGGTTTTTACGCCTGTGTTTATAATGTCCACCAAAGTCTCTCATTGTTTGGGACGGTGGCAGTTTTTTTTATTCACACAAAACACTTGGTTCATTGCGATTATTGTAAAACATTAAAAATGGATGTTATATTTAATTGGTAACGCCAATGAAATGTGCATGTGCAACGGTTCGAATGCAACCTATAAGTGTTTAATAGATGTTAATTTTGCATCGGGGATATTAATTTTGGTTTTACCCTTCACCGATGTGTGTGAGTATATATACTGTATACTCAGTACTTTCCCGAGTTCTGTGAACAAAAACCACACAGGAATATTACTCGGGTGGGATTCGAACCCACGACCTTTGCAATTCTAGAGCAGTGTCTTACCAACTAGACCACCGAGATTGCCTGGTAGCTACCTAGTGTGTTAAACAATCCATGGCTCCAAGGCAGCACTCTCAGAACGGATGGATGGGTCACCAGATGACAAGATTTAGGAAGACTTCACTGTGTCAACATAAAGTGGCTAAAACTAGTTTGTCAACTAAATCATGGCTGCAAGATTAAGTGTCTACTTAGTCTTGATTGGTGACGTTAATTTTGTCAACGTCACGGATTGCAACACAAATTACTGGAGAAGTGATATCCGTATTCAGTCATTGTTGCGCCTCTCACGGTGACTAAAACAAAAACTAACGTCGAGAATCAAGACTAAAGCCTGAACACCCGACGTCGCACTTCGAGGCTCGTGAATAACGCCAGATACCAGCCTTGAAGCTCATGGTGGGATCCTGCCAGATGTACCTTTGACCTCGCATCCCGTTCACACGTGTGCACATATTACACTTTGTTCCATACAAACATTATACACATGCATCAGCAGACGATCGCACGTACAGTTAACTGCTGGTTTAGTAGGTGACAAACTATCCGTCACTTTTGAGCAGACCAATCATAACGCAGAAATTTAAAGGTTACGTCACTGCAAGTTTATCCACTGATATCATTACGCATGTAAGACCAGTGCATGTCTTTCTCTTGCTGATAAAGACAGGGGACAAGTCTACCAAGACTATAGTGTCTACTGATCAAACATGATAACACGACTATATAATTCTCCCATAGTTATCGAGGGTGCTGACCCGTGTTTGATGCCAAGTCATTGATAGGAAGACATCGCTTATGATTAGTAAGAGATGGTTCGCAAAAACCATTCTTAATGTAACGTCAAAGTCATGCATACCCGTTACAATTTTCACATCTTCATCTGTATCCGTCCACTATGCCAGGGGCGTGTTTTGGCGTCCGTGACCGGGAACTTGTTTCTGACGTAAAATTCA
>CM021539.1:12318830-12330920 GCA_010994315.2 Pisaster ochraceus | reverse complement strand
CAACCGAACACGCGAAAACGCTCAACCAATGACCAAAGCTCAAACATGTTTCTGCTTGGGGTCGCCAAAACGCACTCCAGGTGCCTGCCAATGTTGGTTTATTGGTGGCCAACCGAACAGGGCGTCCTAGCTTTTTTTAATTTAATTTTTTTGACGCGGCCGTCACCAAGCAACCGGATACCTGTACCCTATGCACGACAAGCACACCTTTCCGCAAGGCTAACAATTTGCAAAGTTCTTTGTAATTATGCCCTCAGCGATATTTGTATGTCATGTGGAAAGAATGGAAAGTGCTTGGATGGTATTTTGTTGATTGGTTGGGACACACTATAGAAAGAACATTGCCTTACGGCACAAAATATCGCTTTAGGCTATTCAGTGCAAAGTGCAAACACAACGAGGCAAATCCAAACCAATTAAGCCCAACCTCTTGCGAGAATGTTATTCCGATTGTTTGGGGTGTTGTTCCGAGAATGTTGTTCCGAGTGTTTGGGATGTTGTTCCGAGAATGTTGTTCCGAGTGTTTGTGATGTTTAGAGCGTACATTTGAGCCATCAGTTACTCTCTTCTTCGGAATCAACGACGGCATTCCCAATTTAGCAGTGGATGATTGTTATTATTTGACCCTGGTATAACCTCTGATGGATGCAGGAGGAGTCGTTAGGCTCAAATCAAACTTTTGTCAAACCGATGATAGAAATCAGCTCCAACTATTTCTACTTCAATAAATTGATCCCATGTTTGTATGTAATAATTTTAACTGATATACAAACACAATATGTTATAAAGTGTATAACGCCTGACCACCAACTGTTCATATCAAAGCTCCTTTAGTTCAAGGATTTTCAATTTGTTGTGTAACCACTGGAGACAAAATAAATTCATAAAATCTAAAGAGTAAAATCAATAAACTAGACATTAGGTGCTTGTGAACAACACAAAGCTGTTCCGTTTTGCTTTACTTTAATTAAACGCTCCGGACCTTTAAATTTAGCCTGCCTTCGAGATAAAGAAGACCCCTCCACATTTGAAAGGCCCTTATGTGACAAATGTTACAAATTGGCACAAATATTATTACTTTATAACACGTGATTCGGTGTTTAAAAAAATTTATATTTAACCTTTCTGTTTGAACCGGAAGGAAAGATCAAAGTGGCGTCATGTCTTTGAACAAAATGTTAAATGGTCCATAAGCTACAAGACGGCACAAAGATTAAGACTTTACGACATGTTATTTAGGAGAAAATTATAACTCTATGACAAACGGTTCGGAAGATATGGTTTTTTCGATAATAAACTTTGAATTGATGTAATTTTACACCTGATGACATCACGAAGACGAAAACATGTTTTATACTAAGTTTATGTATAAGCTACAGTATGGAATAAGAGTTTTCCCCCATGCAATGCCTTCGAACGAAAACCCTGAAAATAACAGATTTCATCTTTTGGTGTAGATCTAACACACGTTGATAGAGGGTGCTGTTGGTGACGTCCTATTTCTGCATAGAGCAATAGTTGACGCTGTAGCTTATTCGAAATGAGACGCTTTTAAATTCCACTGGAGTCAGAAATTAGGAAAAATTAATATTTTAATATTCTTTTAAATACGAGAAGCAATATTATATTAGTTAAAGATGATTAACTTGGGGAAGAAAACAAATAGTATTATCGTGTTCGTACATGATAATTATCGTGAACGGGAATTTTTTTTTATTCATGTGGCGGCACTACGCTTTTGTAACTGTATTTCCTTCCTCCATGCTTGAACCCAGTACCACACCATGCCCACCAATGTGTCACCCTTCACCAGCCCTCCATGCCCAGTCTCCCATTAGCAACGAGAGGTTCAGCATCACTATACAGTTGCCTGTTGTTGCATGACTGAAGCCATATCAGTAACAATGCATTTCACACCACATGCAGAGAAAATGCAGGCTTACGTTCTTCAGTAGGGGGTAGGAACGACAAAGCCCACGTACGGCATTGCTTCCGCTGGCCGCTAGTACAATACTTGCCTCTAACTGGAGCTAGGGTGACACACAATCTACACTACCGCCAGTAATTAATTGTGAAAACAAACGGAATATTGTTCTTCAATTTGGGATCCAGAATTTGATTTCTAGTTATATGATGCTCCAGCCTAGATTAATTTCATAGGCCACCACGGCGAGGGTGGTTTTGTAGAGAGAACTTGCCGGATTGTAAACCCGGAACTTGTACGCAGTTTCTCGGTGTACGTCATGTTACCGCTCGACTCCAGTTACCTCAACGCCTTAACCTGATAACATAACGGGGGAGCAAAGTTCGCCTGCCTCGATTGAGTGTTAGAATGTTGGAACAGGCTCGTGTATTATCACAAATACTTTAGGATTACATTCGTTAAAAGTGGCTGGGTAAATACTACGACAATGTTTGCGTGAATTTGCCTCGAGATGACACGGACAGTTTTAGGCTAAATGGCCCATTCGTTCTAAAGATTGCATCGGGGCCGGATTGTGATTCGCCCTGCATGCTTGACACATAATTTTAAAAGTTGTTGCAAGTAGTATTTTTTTCGTTAACTATGGAGCCAGGACCCGGGTAAAGAACCCAACCAACTGCGGCCAAAGTCAGTGCAAGATGGCACAACCGGCTATCATTCAACCAGTGTCATATCCAGACCCTCTCCATGACGTTTCTACCGTGGATAATCCCGAAGTCGCCCACGAACTAATTGCCTCAGAGGTGGCCGAACACAGGGAGTCTGCCCAGGATGGACAGAACGACGACCAGGAGGAGAGTGACCGAACAAGTCACCGTCTTCCTCCCGTTGTGTCTCTCAAGGAATTCGGTAAGAATCCACTTCCCGCTCAGGGGATCATCAAGCCAGGCTGGTTGGACACCAGTTACCAGAAGGCTCTTGCTAGAGTCCGTGAGCGGATCATTGTGCAGGGAAATCAGCCCAGAAACGCCGAGGAGTGGCGGTACCCGAAGGCCCCAGCTCCCGCTAGGCCGGACTTGACCAGAAAATGCCCGGTATTTATAAGTAACGATGTGAAGGACCGGCTAAAGAGGAGGAAGAAGCATCGAAGGAGCGAGACTTATCCTCAAGCAGCTACGGTAAGCAATGGTAGACAAAATAGGCTAGCATTGGCGATTATCAGTTGGAAAACAAGAAAACAAAGGTTTAACTTAGGCCCTATAACTTCAATTTTAAGCATAGGCCTACACATTTGTGAATAAATTGCTAGTGTACATCGTCCGGGGCGACACTCGTAATGCGTCTTCGAGAATGATGTGGTGGCCTATAATGATAATCCGATCTTTATTTTGTTGCTTTCTTTGCAAGCCAAAACTGAAAAATACAATACAACAAGAAATTTGTCCAAATGGATTTCGATTAAATGTTCACTGTTTGTGCAAAATATATCCCCACAAACTCTTAACAAAAAAGCTGTAAAATAGCCCTATTCTGAGATGATGTTCAAGTTGATTTTAAATCATTCCACAGCCCAAGATATTAAAATATATCCAAACAAAGTTATTTAAATTAATGAAGTCATCCGAAAATCCATGTTCTTTTAAACGACATGAATGTCTAGAGGACTGAAACACATCGTCAAACATTTTCGTTTTCCCCTTTAAATTGTGAGTAAAGTTCCACTAGGTGCATGGGTGTTATTTGGCAAATATGAAATTCAATTTTGCGAAACATTGTTTGATGATTATGGCAAGCCAAAAAAACATGAACATTTTATTGTTATAGTACCAAAACGATGGAATTGTTTATCATTGTATATATTCACTTGCCGCAACAATCGTAGACGGCCTACTTGTGTATCTTTTCAGATACAATGCAGTTATTCATTGCCTGGAGCGGGTATTAAATCCAGTTTCCAAGTCATTGCACGTCCCGAAATAGTAACATTTACTTTAAGAAACTCGACAATCACGTTACTGTTACAGAAAAAAGAGCTGCCGGTTTCTAAAATGAAAGCTTTTCAAGGGAAATTCATCCTGAAATGTAATGCTGGGATGTTGTGAAGTTCGAATAAGAAAACTGTGTAATCAAAAAATACATGCTTGTAAAATATTTGGCTCCTGGGCAATTACCTGTAGAACATAACAACAACACACTCAACATTGTGACCATTGTAGGGGTCGTTTTCTCAAAGATAAAAGCACCCATAATGTATAAGCGCTTCTCTGGAGGTCTCAGGGCAATGGACAAAGCCAAGAAGCAGCAATGACCTGGCTGTTTAATCTAGAAAGAACTGACACTTTCAACTGCTCATCACGAACGAAGAAGAATGTAAATTTGACAGGATGAAACTATATTTCTAGAAAACTCTTTTCAAAGGATGTGGTTGTTCGAACAACTGAGGGGCAATGGTGTATTACCCAATAAAATAAGGTATTGACAGATAATTCCGAAAAGACTTTTAGCAGCGGATATTTTAACTTACGTCTTGTGTACCCACCACAAATACCCCAAGTGTTTTGGCAACAAACAGATTATCTGATCATGTGTTCGTCCTCCATGTGATGCCACAAACCACTCCGTGCCTTCTTTATCCTTCGGGAGGTTCAAATCGGCTTACAGGTTTACGGAACGGAAAGCAGCTTTCTATGGGTTAGCCGTGATGGCGTCCATGGCTTGGCCAACAGACTTCGCTCCGTCTCCATTGCCAGTGCTACACGACAGTTTGTTATTTTTTTCAAGAAACAACGTCACCGTGATAGGGATTCACTTCTGTCCTTGCTGTTAGATAAAGTGACCAATAATTATAGTTTGACTGTTTTTAGTTAAGCCCAGTCCATACTCGCGAAGCGAATTACCTGACGCAAAACGCGGGCGCAAATTCTAGTAATCTTTGGTATTTTAATTGTAACGCAAGGAAATTCGCTTTGCTTTCGCAATTCGCGAGAAGTGTAAACTGGACTAAGTTAGCTCTCATGCCCAATGTTGTGGACTTGCTGGACCTGTTATTTGTCACGTAATGTACCGTGGCCTACATGAGCTATAACTGATAATGCACCTGTAGAGCACTATATTCTGATTATCTGTAAGACTTGAATTTCTTTTGTTCAAAATGTCTAGCTGGGTAATTTAGAATAGGTCTGTTTACTGATTGGTCTAAAGGCCTAATATTTAACAACATTGCACGCCCAACGTTCATAAACAGACGAGGCCCTTTCTCAATTTCAAAGAGTTCTTGTAGATATTTTGCTTTGCTGGCAACGTTTGATCACGTAAAACTCAGATCCTGTTATCTTTCAACCCTATTTAATGACTGTAATAATTCAACGGTGAGTCGGTACCGTTGCTGTTGATTGTTGGATTGTTGATATCATTATACATTCGTTTCACACCTTTTAAAAACGAAACAAACAAAAATGGAATTCTGATGTTTAAATTGTTCATGAGGCAATTAGAGGTCACGACCCCAACCTCTCTCCTCCCCCAA
Source organism: Pisaster ochraceus (assembly GCA_010994315.2). Lineage (NCBI taxonomy): Eukaryota > Metazoa > Echinodermata > Asteroidea > Forcipulatida > Asteriidae > Pisaster > Pisaster ochraceus. The sequence goes on along the minus strand of CM021539.1, from coordinate 12,325,470 downwards.
ACACTGGTTGCTATTTCATGATGACGCCCTAACTATTGCATCGATAATCGATATCGTGCCTTTTATTGGCCTCACTGCACGCCGTCAAGTCCCTCAATATCCCTGCTGTGGCCCAGAGAGGATTAGTGGGACAATAGCCCGGTATATAACGGTTACTGTAGACGGCTTGGCCCCACTTGTTAAGATAGTCAGTAATTCTATTTAACTAATTGGAACTTCACTTTTTTCCCCAAAAGAAATTTTCATGGGTATGTGGAAGCGACCTAATTTTTTTCTTATAGACAAAAACAAAATCCCATCAGACAAATAAGGCATAAGAGTCTAATCCATTTTGTGAACTCACAGAGGCGACAATTCTGTTCAGATGGTACACAAGAATCCCTTTCAATTTGTAGGATTCTGAATTTGTAGGATCTGAACAAGAATTTAAAATATTTAAAGTTTATTGTGATTGCAATGTGATCTATCATTCTGAATCAACCACCATCTTTCACAAAAGGGAGAAGAAAACAAACTTATAACGAGGAATGTAATTACCAGCACAGATCGAACCTTCCTATATGAATAATTCAATGTGCACATAGTATTTGTAAGAGGCCGACAAGCTCAATTTACTTTGGGTCTGTGAAAAGCCACATCAAAATTTCATGCAGGAACACGGAAACTTTTGAAAAATTAATGACAATTTGTCACCGTGTAGCTATCAAGTGTGAATGATACCTACAATGCAGTTCACTTTCCTATTTCAAATTATTCTTTGTCACGTTTTCCTGCTCATTCCTGAAGTCGCTAAAGTAGGATAGATGTACTGAATGAACCTTAGGTATTCAATGGATCAAATTATTTTGTAAAAATTCATAAGATTCCAAATTAAGCACCATCGAAGTTGTCCTCACACATCAACAAGACAAGATTAGTTTTAGACAAAGGATAAAGTCAGTCAAGAAACCCTGTATTAGGATGAACTGCATACGCAATTTGTAACACTCTTCATTAAGCAGGAATTTCTTTTACTTCCATCCAAGCCAGAAGGATAAATCCAGTGCGTAAATAACATACATTTCTAGCATTCGAAGTCGAAAGCTTGTCAAATATTGTGTGAGAGAGGTTCAAATAGAAGTTGAATGGTCTTTGTTCTATGATTAAATACTATTGCATTCATGTGTGTGCCCGTAGGTGTTTGGAATTAACACTTGCATGGTAAACAAACTGTCAACTGATACAACGAACAAACCAAAGAAAGTCAACGTGTTTTTGTTCTTTTTAACATTACCCTGTGGCCTCCAAGCGCTCTTAAGACAAATACGGACGTTCATTTGCTTAATATATAACCACGGGTTTTTATTGTTTGGAAGTTATGCAGTTAGAGCACACGTTAACTAAAAAGGAATTTTTGTCTGCCTTCAGTTTACCTTTCGCGAGTAGCGTACCGTAGATGGGCCAAAGAGCGAGCCGTGAATATCGACACATTGCCCGTGGGTTTGGGCGTTTAATTCACGATCGGGGTCGGTTCCCGTTGGATTTATTTAGGAATTTTTGGCAGTTATGATGTTGTCTTTGCAAGTGTGTGGACGCTCGGTGTTTCCAACATCAACTGTAGTAAGTTACGATCGTAGACACTGTTTTCTTCCTGTTTTTATTTTATTTCATGGCATGCATTTCCATCGCTAGTTTACATTTTTCGTTAAGTTTGTATCCCGTATCCCGTATAAACGTGTTCCCCGTTGTCATATATACAGTATTTTACGATGTTATGGCAATTGGCGCCTAAATTTATCATTAGGCCTACCGTTTAAAAACACTCTCCGTAACAAACCTGTAATTACCAGGTAGGGTTATTACCGTCCTCTTTTTAAACGAGACCCGTAATTTAACGGTACGTTTGGTACCAATGTCAGGTAAATCGCCAAGTAAAAATAAGTGTAATTTTGTCATGAAAAATGCATAGATTTTTTCAAGCTGTACGGGACACATAAGTAGTTATGATCAAGTTTGGTCCTTGTCGGGTCGGACAACGATGCATATAGCTAACAACACAGTAAAATCGATTCTAGAGAAATTATCAGTCCTTTTGCGACTGGACATGGACGCATGGTGGTGGCTCGAGTAACCTCTTGCGAATGTTAGCTTGTGCCACACCCTTGCTGTGTAGGGCGACGGGGCATTTCTGCGTGACGAACCAGCAAGCGCGAAGGGTCCCGGAATTTAAAAAAAAAACATTACCTTGCCGGTGTGCTCTCTTGTGCAGTCTATAACATTTCAGAAGTGTTTTACACATTCTTTCTTACATGTCTATGATTAGGACTACAGATTAGGAATTTGCTTTATTTGCCGCTCAATTAGTTGGGGTGTTTGTTTGTTTGTTTGTTTGTTTTTATTTCAGTCGGCAAACATAAGCGGGTGCGCGCCCGCTGCCCTCAGCTGCCATTCTGCCCTGACGTTTGTGGACCGTAAAAGAGTTAAACTCATAGTCTCTCTGTCATGAAAAGGGTTTCACCTTTGACCACAAAACATTACAACAATTACAATATTCGATGTCATCTGTGCAATCTTATGACATTTCAGAGACGTATTACACAATATTTTCACGAAGTTTAAAAATGTGCTTTTTAACAACCGTTATGTACATTTTTTTTAGAGTGGCATCGGTCGGCTATAGTTTAAGGTGGGGGGGGGGGACACACACACTAGCCTTTTATTTAGAGCCAGCATTCTAGTCAGGATGTAATTAAATGTATAGCGGATGTATTTTACAAGAAGAATGAGTGAACTGGAAGCCTTTACGGCGTGGGTCCGCTTTGGGGCTTTTGATTTTTTAACATTATCCCTGTCCGGAGTGTCCGGTACAATCCAGGAAATTTCAGAGGCGTTTTACACTTACTTTTTACCAAATTTAAAAGTGATATTTTGCTTTGTTTGCCTTTTATTATATTTTTTTCCTGGCGAAAATAGGAGAGTCCGCATCCGGTATTCAATTCCAGTGCACCTTTGTTATCTAACGTCCATTCCCCCATTTTTATTTCATGTTTATTGAAGATTGAACATCCGTCCGAGAGACATGATTTTATAAATCAAGTACGGCTCTATAAGATAGAGTAATTAGTAAAATTACTCACGCCGAGATCTCACAATTTGCGTCGCCATGGCATCGTTCAAGGCATCACTTTTGACGTGAGGCCATTTCAGAGTTGAAGTCTCTTCATCGCGTTCAGGTACAGCACACGCACGTTGGAACATGTACGGAACGTTATCTGCTCGACAGTGTTCCAGTCTGCTGGGGTGGCAATATCTGTTGAGGACAATCATCGGCATGTTGTCTAATTTTTTTAAACAAGCTTTGTGGTATAGTCTTAACCAACGCGCAGTTTATTGTTTTGTCAAATTTGACCGGGGCACGTGCCCCTTGTCCACCTGGATCCCGTGCCCGTAAATGTCGAAATTGTTTGTCAGGATGATTGTTATAAGTATCAGATTATGCAAAGTGAGTTATAAATCATAGACTGTATTCAAAATGAGTCAACATTGTTTTATATAATGTAGGCTAAAACTTATCGAGATCCTCCTAAGGTTTCCAGAAATTTAAATTTGAAAAGATGACGTCGGAGCAAAATTGCTTCAATAAGAAGTTATAGTAAGAGCAAGAATACCACGCACAACCAATTTGGCAACATGCATCAATTTACGCAATCCCGCAGTGAAAACAGCAAAACACAGTTTATGTATTACCAGAGATTTTACGTTAATATTGCGACAGTCGAAACAAACAATGACGATTTAGGGTTTCTTCCGGTGTGCCTATTACAGACGAAAACATTTTTCATGAGAACTGGCACTGATATATACCATGAGATTCCATGACTTTTAGGGTCAGCACACACGGTTATAGGCCTTTACCGTTTGTAGAACAAGATCAGTTTTGTGTGGGAACAAATAAGTAGCATACTCGATTTGAAATGGTATCCCGAGTAGGGGTTTGAAGGAAGGTTCCCAAACAATTCCACGACGACTAAAGGAGACTCTCGGTTCGGCCATCTTGGTTTGCTTTGTTCAACTTACGCAACAAAACCGAGGCTTTAGAAAGCGTCTGGTCCCGCTTTAAAAAAAAAACCCAAATCAGAACCATCATTGCCATCGATGGGAACCGGACAAAGATGGCCAAAACGGGGTAAAGGCTATACCTTGCTTTGTTGTTTTTGATTTGAGTCTTCATGTGTTATTACATAGGGGGCCTACTTGTAGAACATCCACTTGGGAGCAGATTAAGACATGTACACATTAGTCTTGTTTTGAGCACAAACACTTATACCTGGGAATAGTCGTTCGAGCCTTTGGCTATAGACCGTCTTGAGACGTTTGTAACTACTCGATATAGACAGAGGATGAACGCTGTGTAAATAATTGATTGGCTCTATGTGTTTGAAATTTTCCGACTCGATGGTGATAATGACAATTTAATTGCGTGTTTTCCATCTTGGGAATCCCGCATCAACCTCAATAACGACAGCATGACAGCAATCTCTGTAATAAATTGATACAGCGTCTTTGATTGTTAGGCCTAACTTCACATTATTAATAATCACGGGACAGTAAAGAATTTTGCTTAGTAAATCTCACTTTGACTTTGAGGATCTCACAGATTAACAAGTTACAGAGCATGAAACCAATAGAAACAGTTCGTGACATTTTGTTTGGAATGTTGCGTGTGATTTTGTCTTAGGCCCTCGTGTTTATTGCAATCGCTGCAACCGACATAAACAACGGTGGTTTGGGGATCTTTAAATGCTGTTTCATTGACTTGGACGAGACTTTTTTCAGGAGGATTTTCTAACCAATCCAGTGTGTGCCTACGTGGGCTCCAAATTTGTGTATAACTAAAAGACACAGACCCGTTAGTCGAGAAAATACAAAAGACGCTTTCAAATACTGAAGAGAAGATCGTTTTAAACACACCCTGCATGTACTATTCATTTTGTTTTATACACTGTATTTCTTGAAATAAATGATGCATTGTGTTTAAGATGACAATATTTTATCAGCTGGATAATAATCCCACAAGACAGTGGCGATTTGTAGGCTACTGTGACATACAAAACAGACCCGATCACGAGATGGAACGTTGTTGCCATGGAATGAAACAAGCAATATGAGATCGATTTCAATCTAATGCGGTTCAATACTCAAACATTTCAGAAAGTGCTTCTGTGTTAAGTTCTGCCGTAGGGGATGAAACACACATCATTTTATTGAAACCAGTATACACATCACAAAAGACAAAGGACATCTTTTCGAAACGTGTACTTTTTCCCTGGAGCTCTGGCTTGTAAGCGGTTCTGGCTTGTTGTGATCTTTAGCAATGGTCGCGGCAGTGTTAGAGCATGAACTATGGTGGGTTTCCCACAGTATATGTAGAGGATATCTATTGCAGTATTCTTGAGACTACAAACAAGTACAGTGAAATCTAAATACCATAGCGTTTGGAAGAATGACATCAACAATAAATTCACATCCTTATCCCGGTTGTAAGTCATAGTTCAGATTGCAACGCAAATCCAACGGGCGCCAGAAGAACATATTTAAGTTCATCCTATTTATAGTTCAATGCGCAATGTGAAGATTTCCCATCAATACTGTACGGTTTCAGTTATTTATTCAACGTTCCCACAACTGAAATTCGGCACACTTTGACATAACAGTATTTTTACCGTTAATAACAGATTTTGGTTTTCGAAAGCATCCATAATTTTTTTCCAGTATGCAGCGGTAAACACGACGACGCGTTTTCACGGCCACAAATAAAAAGATTTTAAAAGTATGGTCAGGTAAGTTTGGGCAAAAGTTGAATACCTTCGAAGAGATTTTAGTCTTGAAAAATAGTTTTCTTACATTTTTGAAGTTTTGTTTTCCATCTTAAGTGATAAGGATGAAACAAATCACGTTTTAATTTGTAGTTAAAGTTTGAAAACAAAGTTGGAACTCGGAAACTGAGTAGTTTAATTTGCGCTATCGGTCTTTACTTATGTTGACTAAAATGCGGGCAGATCGCGGAAGTACCACCTAGTACGATTCACATCTCGATTTGATAACGTTTATGATCTACGGTACGTTTTGTCAGTGATTCGTGCCCAACTTTCCGAGCATCATTACGTGTGATCTATCTTGATCAGTACTTTCAAAGTGCCGAACGGTCTTCTTGCCTTGATATTTATAAACTTCCAGAATTGTTTTCTTGTTGGGACGTCCTTGCAATTTTACAAGGCGGTTCTCTGGTATTGTTATATAGGGACACTCAACGCTGTTGTTTTGTTGTTTACTCAAAAAGTTCCCCGGTGTGTCAATATTGAACTCTTTAGGCAGTCTTATTTCTAAATAATGCATAAATCTAAAATCAATAGTCACAGGCATTGATTTAACGATTTGGGTTCGGGATGGGGGTGGGTGGAGTGTTGACTTTAGCCGTGGTGGTCTTCCATTGGGGCACTGTGGCGTAACTAGGGGTGGGGGACGCGTCCCATTATTGATAGTCGTGCCCTCACCCACCCCTGTTTGATTAAGAAAAATCTCAAAAATTCTCAAAAAATCCCCCAAAACCAGTAGTCCAGCATTCTCCTGAAGACGAGCAGAGTATACTGTTCGAAACGTC
>CM021539.1:12257212-12277611 GCA_010994315.2 Pisaster ochraceus | reverse complement strand
AACAGCTATCGTCCAATGATCTGCCTCCTTTTTGAGAGTGTGACGTCATATGCAGTGGGTCTATATAGCTCCATGGCCAATCAAAACAAGGAAAAAATTATCCTTAGTCCATGAGTCCATAGTAAATTGTAGACCATGGATGTTCTGAGTAGACCCAGTATTACTGGGGCACTGTACTCAAAATTATGACATCCGCGGTCATTCTGGTGATCAAAATGTCAAAACTGCAGATGTTAAAATTACAATTTAAAAAACTGAGTACAATGCCCCAGTCGCTGGGTGTAGTCCATTAGTCAGTCAGGTAGTAAGTTACACTTTACGGATATATCCAAATCATGGTTGGTTTCTACACGGTTGAAAGGCACAGTGTGAAGGAAAAGGGAACACTGTCTCTGGTGTAGTATTTGCACCTTTTTCCTTTCCACATTTTGCACCTTTTTCCTTCGACCGTTGTGTGAAATCAACTGGGCAATAATTTATATGCGATATAGGCCCTAAAGGATTAAAGTTTGATGCTTGAGTTTGACATACTACATCATAGACTCTGACACAGCAAAGTCCACTTCTGGATGTAAAGCTGAGATAAAGACCAGGTTTATGTGAAGCATATGGAAAGTTGTGTAGAGTAGGAAGAAATGAACAAACTTCTTGAATCTTTGAGCTGAAATTAGTGTAGATGTGTGACCTGAAGACACCCAATGATGAAGCAACTTGAGCACACCTTCCAAACATGTATGCATCAGGAAAGGGAGACTCACCCATTGATGGCATCTTGGAGAGACTTTCTGAAGTGAACACAGATTTGAACTGTGTTTAAAATGTTGGCTTGCCCTTTTATTTTCAGAGACGTTCTTAGTGATTGTGTTTCAGGGGCGAGATACCAGTGCCGCTTTGCAAGTAGGTTTTAATGAAGTGGCAGAATTGTTTGCCATTAGGGTCAGTCAGCATACAGTTGGTGTATGAGTAATATAGACTTCTGCACACTCTTCCGGAATGACTTACATGTAAGTGGTCCTAATCGATTCTAGATCTAGATGTCTTTGCCTTCGTATACATTCTGGCTTTCTTCCTAATCATATGCTCAATGGAGGGAGGATAATAAATAATGTTCAGTCTGTGGAGCGCAAAAGTGGAAAAGAAAGGTGCAAGTAAAAATCTTCCTCATCTGACTGCAGATGGTGATGGGTGGCAGCGGGTAGGACTGTTGCTTCACTGCCAGTACAGCCGTGGATTGGAAGACTGCAGAAGATGGTGAAGATATTGCCTTAGCTGGCAGTTTGTTCCAGTTTGGTATTGTTTTCACTACAGCAGGAGAATCTATAGGAGTCACAAATAGCAGGAAATGGATGTATCTTGGACAATGGCCTGCTCTTCCAGGTGTTGGATGAGGACAGATGCATGGTGAGAATAGTAAGATTGTAGTGGATTTTGAAGATTATTCTGCATTGACTCATCAGGCGCCTTGTTGCCAAAGAATCCAGGTCAAGTTGACTTAGCAAAGTTGTTGTGCCTGCCATATTTCCCACAGATAAATCTACATGTGTTTGTCTCTGCACTGCTTCCAGCTTGATGATATTACCCACATATGGATTCTATGCTGCTGCTGCATGACTCTAGTTGAGGTCGGACTAGAGCTTGGCATGCCTTCAACTTGATGTCTTTAGTGCAGGGTCCAAGATCGCTCCTGGATTGCAAGCTGTTGATCATATTTAGCAATGTGTTCTTTCCATGTGAGGTCACTAAATAGTGAAGCTAATGTGTGACTCGGCGTCCTTTCTATTCTATGGTGTGGTTGGAAATTGTGTGGTTGTGAATTAATGGTTTGGGTTTCAAGTGCTGGATAATGAAGTTGGCATTTTACGGTGTTTTTTACAAATTGTTCCTGGTCAATAGGGAAAAGTTGGGATAGTAGACTTCACTTCATCAACAAGGAGAAACAGGGTAGGTCCCAGTACAAAACCCTGTGGCACACAGGCCTGTGAGAAGGGTGGGGGGAGGGGCTGCAGCAACACCACCTGTTTGGATCAGGGGGCTGGGGGATTGCAAACTTGGACAACTTGAAAATTAAATTGGGTAGCTGTAGGTGCTGCAGCACCTCCAACTTTTTGGATTGGGGTGCTAGCATGGCTGGAATATACTGCACTAAAGCACCCCATATTTGGTATGTTTAATAAATGCACCCTGACCTGACATGTACATGAATGAATAACTTGGCAAAGGTCAAAAAATGTATCACGTGTGGCATGTCATATTAAAAAATTTAAAGTCAGGCAATCACAACTATCGGCACCCGCATTACTATACACTGTGATTATCCTTTACTGTGATATGCGTGTACATGTTATTCTCAGTAAGGCATGTGTGTGATGCAGGATTGAGCAAGGGTGACAGGGATTTTCGGTGTACATGTACTGTACAGTCCAATTGTTCAAAAGTTAATGGTTTTTTCATGTTATTATGGACAATGCGATGCCAGCATCCCAGCAATAGCAGCACTCAGCACAGCACTTGCGCATGCGGGCTAAAAAAGATTGCCCCAAAATGTTATGGGAGTCCCGTGACTGTTGTTAAATCACTCAACAAAGAGCTACATGTAGACTGATAAGGAGTGGTCCCAAAACACTGCCCTGTGGAACGTTGTTTTCTGCCATGGCTATTTTTACTGTATGAGTGCGCTTCCAATTGCAAATTTCCTTGCATCACAATTACAGTTTCATCTTATGTGATTGACTGGTGTTTTCTTGGATCAATGGCTAAATAAATAACAAAATTAACGAAAATGAGAAAAGCGTTTGTTATACTTGTTTCATATCAGGTCAATTTGTTCCACACTCCACACACGCCCTAACGCGTTCAAAAATACTGCGAATTGACGATAATGCTATAATGAATGGTTATTCATGATACTACATGTACATGTATGTAGTATGACTGGATGGTTTTAGTACCAATGTGACTTGAGAAAGTACAAGATGAAAATGAAAGTGAAAAAACAATGGCTTTTTGCCTTTAAAGGAACAAAAAAAATTATTAGGTAGAACTCTGCTATAACAAATACCGCAATAACAATCGGTTATACCAAACACGACTGTGCACAAAACGTATTTTGAACATTTGCCACAATATGTGCCCGACGGACAATGTTATTTTTCACACGCAAAGTAGAAGTTAATCTTGTATAATGGTCTAAAAGTAGCATTTGAAAGTGAACAAATAACCTTGCATGGCTGAGAATGATTGGCAGGCGTTATTTACCATTGAATAGAAAGGAAATCCAGCTGCTTAGCTAAGGTTTGAAACTCTTTTAATTACCTGATACTGATAGATTAAATTACTCGTAAAATGCCTTTTGAATTGTCACATGAAAGTGAAAGAGTCAATTTTGCATTCTTTTGAGAACACCAAACAATGGTCAAAAATGGACGCCGCAGATAGGAAAACTACACAATGCCAGCGGGATAAATTGAAGCACTAAGGTGCAGGGGTATATACTTGGAGGTGTGAGAAGCACCACACAAAAGTAAAAGGAAGGGGCTGCAGCATATCCAGACATTTTACAATAAAAGAGTGTAGTTCAAGCATAACAATAAGGCAGAAACTTTCTGCATTCTTTTGATTTTAAAAGTTAAGCTATAAAACCACCCCATATTCAAAAAAGAGAAAAATGTGCCCCTGTCAATTGTTGAAAATATTAAAATAAGTAAAGCTTGCCCTAACCCCCCCCCCCCCCGCCATCCATTGAAAAAGAAAGAAAGAACCAATTCATTTAGAAATTAAAAAATAAAGTTCCTTTAGTGAACAAATTGAAACTCAAGAGGACCCCCCCCCAAAAAAAAAAACCCCAAAAAACCCAAAAACCAAGGAAGAAGAAGCAAAAAAGAAAGAAAGAAAACAAGCGAGCAAAAAACATCACTAAAGAAAAATACCAAAGGACCTGGGAAAGCAAACTACATTTTGTACCTTTTTGGCCTTTCACTTCCTTTTAACATTGCTTTTGGATGTGTAATGGTTGGTTATTTTTTTATTACCATAAAAAAGTGTTCAATAGAAGGCTAGAGGGTGCTGGATCGTTGGGGAAGTCAAAAGAGGGCGCACTTCACTGATTGTTGCTCGCCGACATTCTTTTTGGGGCCAAAAACTGCTATACCAAACGATGGCTATACCAAAAAAATTTCATGGACCCTGCTACGTTCATTATAGCGGCATTTTGCTGTAAACGATCAGTAATCAATACACAAAAATAATATATGCTTAGTTTTGATTTTTAATTTGACTGTTCATAGGTCGTACCAGTGCCAATCCTCCACTTTTTGCTTGCTTTGGTTACACACTCAAAATGGGTAACATAAAATGCGCGCCTTGACAGATCACCTTTTTTTCATTGTTTTTACTGAAATGAGATTGTGACAATTTCATTTTATCATGTTAGTTCAAATGCTTTATGTTGAAGACAACAGGATAAAGGTAAATATACTCATTCCAAAAAAGGATTTAACTCGGATGCAAAATAAATGGAGATAGTGCTTAGTGGTAAAGTTGCTGAAATGATAAATTATAAACAAGAACCCTATGGAAGGAACATCAATACAGAGGTGTGGCAGGGCTCGAATTTGGTGGAAATATCCACAAGACCACAGGGCTAGTAGCTCAAAATGTTTACTGGACCAGAATTGATTTTACACGGACCGGAATCCAAATGAGTTGAACCACCACAAATAGAAAATCTATCTCATTTGTCTTAAATGTGTAGTGCACCTTGATACTGAAGAGAATTGACAGATATTTATCAGATTCCTAGTAAACATTTTTTCACAAAAATATTACACGATGAGTTGAAGAAACACAAGACCACCGGGCTTGTACGGTTGTAAGTTTACTGGACCGATGCTATAATCACTGGCACACAGAGCTCTACAATAATGAATTGACTTGTTAAGAACACTGAGCTCTAGTTTTATAGTAAAAGTCATAATAACTACCTCTTATAAAGCGCATTTTATCAATGCGCTTTACATTAGTGTCCTGGTCATGGACCAATAACATCCCTCTAATCTTTCTCCCTGGGGAGTTTACAGCCAGAGCTGCTGCGGTGCTCCAAAGGCTTTTTCAACCACAATATCAACCTCTACCCTCCCAGGTACCCATTGATACCCCTGGGTGATGAGAAACAGTTATAGTAGCGCATCTTGCTCAAGGACACAAGTGTCATGACCGGTAATTCGAACCCACACTCTGATGAATTAACCACAACAACTTGAATTTGATACTCCAAACTGCTCGGCCATGATACCCTTTTGTCTTTGAATGCAGTCTAGAGAAAAGCTCAAGTTCTCAACTCTAGCCCCATGCCCGTCATGCCCTCTTCCTGACCCACCAAATTATTTGCAGTAATTCACCAACTTGGAGGGCAAATTTTTTCAAGCACTCCTCTGCATTCCAGAAATCTTTAAAAATACCACCAATGGTAAATGTGTACAAATGCTACACCCCTTTTCTTTCTAAAAACCTTATTTTAATATCCTGCTTCTGTTCATCATGTGATACCTTCAATGGTGAGAATCGAAACAGCTGGTATAGAATACTTCCGTGTAGAGCCAATGTCAATCATGCTACTTTTACTATGGTAGCTATTCTTACTGATCATTAATTTAATCTGTACATATTCAAAACTAAACTAGAATTTGAAAGTTGCACATTTACATCCTGTGTGAGAAAACCAAACTATCACTGAGATTTTCTGGAAAGTACCCCCTTTACTACTGCACAATCACACAGGATAGAAAGGAAACTGTCACAAGTGGTCGAATGTTATTGAAGTGCTACCAGCCATTCAGGAGTTGTCCTTTCTGACAAAGAGATGCAACCTTGGACAACTTGGATTGCAATATTGAGTTCTTGAATAATGGTGGCTGAAACTGTGACTTTCTGCATTTCTGAAATCCATGTTGATCACTTTTGACATAAATAACAGTCTCCATTTGAAATGCTGTTGCTATGCTGTCAATTTCAATACTTTACTATACCTGGTATGGATATAAATTCACAGTGTAGTGTATCCAAAGCTCATCACCTCCGGCCATATTTGAGGAAATTGATTGCTACACTCCGACGATACTACTTTTGATCCCGACAAATAAATGTCAATTGGATTGAATTGGACTCTACGTCGTCCGACTGGTCTGAGGTAGCAGCGATAATGTTCTTAAAATTCTATCTAAGCACCTTATTGCTTGTCTGGACACTCCTAGCATTACATTCTCTGCAAGCCACTTCTGATTGTATTATAAGATGTGGGTCACCTAGGGACAGGGCAATAATTTGTGCAGAACAAAATCTTCTAAAAATTCCCCAATTTATAAACTGCGAACAGGCGGTTTCCCTCGACTTAACAGAAAACAGAATTGAAAACATTAGCCGCCAAGATTTTGTCAAGTTATCTGGGTTGAACGACCATCTCTACCTGGCTGGAAATGTAATCAAAGAGATCTTCAGCAAAACTTTTATTAACCTCTCAATCTTGACAGCGAGGCTTTATCTCCAAGGTAACCAACTGCAAAGACTTGAACAGGGTTCATTTGATGGACTTGTGGAATTAAAAGTATTGAATCTAGATAACAACAAACTCACAGAAATTGAAAGTGGGGTATTTAATCTCCCCCGTGTTAAGAGACTTTACTTAGCCAACAATGTCATACAGAACATCAGCAATGGATCCTTCAAAGGAATGAAGATGCTGGAAGAGTTAAACCTCTCGAACAATGTCATAACAACACTGTTGAATAACACCTTCGAGGGTTTGAGGACAGTAAAGAAGATAGACCTAAGCCACAATAAGATTCAAGTTATGGAGATGTCGGCCTTTCAGGATCTTGCGAGTCTTATGTATTTAAATTTGTCATTTAATGAAATTGTGTCTGTGTCAGCCATTCATGATTTGCGTGTACTGGATGTGTTGGATCTTCATCTAAATAGCGTTACAGAATTGAACTGGTTTCTGAACCAACAGTTGATCTCACATAACTATAAGTTTGATATCAATGTGTCATCCAACCCTCTTGACTGTGAGTGTGATTCCATTCGGCCACTGCTTGGCTGGTACATTAAGCAGCAGGAGGTAGCCAGCAGCACTGGTGTAAACAATAATGTTGCCATCTGCAGCACACCAGTGAATTTCCGAAATGAAAGACTCTCTAGGCAATTATTGATCAATTGTGAGACAGTTTCTCCACAATCACCGACAAGTGCAAGAACATTGACAAGTAGGTACACAGCTTCATCAATGAACGGTGCCCCCAGTAAAACACCAACACAATCCATGGCAGGAACCAATTTAATTGTGACAAGTGTAATTGTAGGCTTGCTCATTATTTGTTCAGTGGTTCTCAGCTACAAATCTTACCGAAAATACAAAATGTACACACAATCCCGTCCGATGGTGTCTGCACAATTGCCAAATCCCACTACCCTAACCACCAGACATCCATCGCCTCTTCCAAGATTGCCTGTCACTCCTGGACGCTCCATAGTGCCACAGCGTAGCATTTCAAGGCACAGCATGCTGGCACTGTGGTCCCAGGGAAGAATATACTTCAGCAGGGTAAGGAGCAGTCCACGACAGTCAATTACACATCAACCAGATCGTCATGACATGTCCATTACAGGTCACCTATCAGCAGCATCCACATCAACAGGATTTCAGACAACTAGATCATCTGTATCACAGAGAATCCCAAGTCACAACAGCCGTCACGGTCACCATGAGTCAAATATCCGAGCCAAACCCTCTGCTTTCTTTGATAGAGCACGGATAACTACAACATTCTCTCCAAGACCCAGATCTCAGGTAGAGAGTTACATCACACGGATTTTTACAGGCAATCAACGTAAACGGTTGCAGCTGCAACCAGTGAGTCAAGACATCTTTACCCCATCACCAAATCGTGACATTGTCCACACACAAGACAGGTGGGATGTCAATACTGCGGTAGATGATTATAACTTCTCCACTGCACCATACAGTCCTAACCATGATACTACAAGACATTGGGTGCAGCCATCAAGGGTGCCTCTGACATCACCAACGGCATCAGAATATCCACGCGATTCCAGCAGTGCTGGGTCTTTTACTATTCATGAAAGAAGAGGCTTCACCCCAAGTCCCACAGTGGTGTCAAAGTGTGGCCATATTGGGAACCATGTCAAAGGATACCGTACGCAGACTAACCATGAACTACGTCACAAACCATTGTCACCATTAGATCCAGATATTATTACCACCACAGACCAGGCACCACGGCTACCATCATTGGCTGGTCACTTAATACTGACAAACAGCTGCAGTAAAGTATCTAGTAACTGCTCTGGATTATCCACAACTGTTGGCAAAAGAGACTTGGCAATTGTCACTCAGAGACCCTCCCTGATTAACAATGTCAAGCAGACAAAAAGGGCATGGCTGCAAGAGGACAATTGTAACTTAAGACCAGTAACTGGCTGTAATGCCACCTCAACCGACCAGGCATTATTGCCACCTGCACCATCAATGGCAGGTCACTTGATGGCCTCTACTTCCTGCTCTCTGATGTCTCAGAACCACATAACCTCACACTTTGAAAAAGTCAGTTCTGGGTTCTCAAGGATTGAAGACACCACAAGTTCCACAACAAGTGTTGCATCGTACATGAATACGTTTGATACCGATCCACTCTCTCGATCCATAAGTTCAAATCACTGGTCATTTAAAAGAAACACAAAGAGCTGCATGTAATTGTATCACAGCATGGTCAACTTTGACCATTAACTTCATTTGACCACAATTTACAAATGTAGTTGTCAACACTAGTCTGCAATTGACCGAAGATAACAAACAGTAACATGACTTTTAAAACAGTACTGAAGTTGACCAAACAAGAAAGTTGTTTTGGCAGAAGAACTTCCATACTTTTAGTATTGCAATACATATCAGACCACTGATTATTGGTATCCTGCACAACATCCAGTATTGTAGACCGAGAAGGGGGCACTTTGTGAAGGAATCAATCGAGCCACTTACATGTAGGTCTATGTATTTTTGAAGCCCTCACTAAGTTGTGGCCTATGTTTTTTGAAGCTCTCACTGAGTTGTGAGGGCCTCAAAAATACATAGGCCTAAGTGGCTTGATTGATAAATCCAAATCACAGATGTCAGAGTTGATTGAATTGTTGATGATCCTACATTGTTCCCTGTTGTGGACTCCAAACTTTGGATAACTTACCAGCCTACCTAGGCTTTGAAAAGAAAAATGTCAAATTTTTCACAAGCACAAAGGCCCTTTTCCAAGATGGACGCTGACCTTTTTGGAAATTTGACTCCTGTTGGAACGATTGTAATTGGGGAGGGGATAGCTGGAGGGTCCTGGACCATGGACAACGCAAATAAAAGTAACAGAAAAGAAAAAAAATGCTGCAATGCACACTAGAGTTTATTTCAAGTGGCTATGATAAGGACTTCAAAGACCTTTTACCTGTTGTATTATGTTGGCTATTTATGTAAAACAGGACATTTATGTAAATAAGCTTTTGCTGATCTTTTCATCCTGTATAAAGATGTTGCAATAAATAAATGAATAAATGAAAATGTTTTTTTTCATAGCAGCTGCAATGAAAGGCTAAGTAATCAAAACTACTGAATAACATTTGTATTTGTATTTTTTATTACTTACCTTTTAACTGCTATGAGACTTTATCTAACAGGGTGCACCTACAGAAAATCAATCTCAAATAGTTTCTCTATATCTTTATTGTTTCTATATTGATACTTCTACCATTTTCATATTCAAATAGTATGTAGCAATCATGGGTTAGATATCTGTCACGAAAGCCCACTCCAATTTCACTTCAGACCTTGATTTATTTAAATTGATTTAAACAGATTTAAAAGAGGTGTTTCTTCATAAAAGTAGAATAGAGCAGTTTTGTGTAATTTGTACATTGTATATTATACCACTGTTACTTTCTAAATATTTCTGCTTAAAAGTATGTTACAAAATGTATATTGTTTTTTATGGATCAAATTAGTGGCAATTGAAATAAGCAAGGGGGTCTCCATACACTATTTACTTGATTATAACAATATTTCAGACAGAGAGAGATATGTGTGTACTTCTTGTGTGGATTGGTATTGGGATGTATTAAAACACAATACAAATTTGTTTAAAATGTAGAAAGTTACCAATCCTGTACAGTGTACATTATCTATAACATGTAACCAGACTGTTTGGTCAGGCCAAGAAACAACACCTTAAAGGAAAGACCAGATAAATTAAACTTTAGTCTTAAATTTAGACTGCTTGTCAATGGATTTACTTCTCATGATAACTGAGGGCAATTGAAGCAAACATTGGATTGAAGTTTCTTTGGTGACTGCAGTGAATTAAGGTAGCCTGCTCAGAAAGGCACACAAGTAAGCATAGACAAGTAAGTAATGCTTTCTTGCTATAAAAAACAAAAAAGCTTGTTGCCATCGGTGACTTTATATAAAGCTTAAAATATTAAAATATTGTAATACCTTGAGAAAATAGAATTAGCTGTTGTAAACTGCTTACAAACCGAAAGATCCTATGGATTAAATGCAAAAAATAGTTTATGGCCTGATGTTTCGACCTTAGCAGAGTCTTTCAAACAGGTATGTCCCGTCCCAACTTGACTATTGTCCCAACTACAGGTGGGACTGGTCCCAACTTGAGTGTTAAAGTTAAATCATGGGTCCTGATGCGATTGGCGTTAATTAACAAGATTCTTTATTTCAAACCCAGGTCTCGGCTCTGTACAAAATCATGTCAAAACTGGTTTGGAATGATAGTTTATCGCTCACAATGGACCGCTAACTCAGTGTAAATAGTGTTTTTAGAGGGTTCTGACAGCGGCCTCATGCTCAGTGCCGCCAGGTGACGCTCAGTCATGTCACTAGGCCAACGCATTTTAGTTTCCCTTCTCTCGGAAAAATACAATTTATTTAATCTCAGATATTCTCAAGGGAAAGGGGTCTTAAAAACTTCATACTATGATACTTACTACTAATGATTTTAGTTTATTCGTGGGGTGCTTTGTGTAAGTTCACTGCGAACCCAACTATAGTTGGGACGTCCCAACTTTAACACTCAAGTTGGGACCAGTCCCAACTATAGTTGGGATGATTGTCCAGTTGGGACGGAACAACTAGACTAGTGTACAGAAGCATTCAAGTGGAAATAAATGGAAATAGAGAGGGATGAACAACAAAGGAGAGAGGAAGGGGGGAGTAGACCACAAGCATGACAAGAAGTTAGAAGCACGAAAGACAAAATCAATGGTGGGAAGAGGGGGAGAAAAATGAATTGATTAGTGAATGAGACTAAAAAGGAGAATATCTGCGGAAAAAGACTGCTTCTGTTACACCAGTGTACCTGTTTATTGTGGGTTGTGTTTAGGGTTGCCATTTAGCCTTCTAAAAAAAGCTCAGCTAGGGTTCAAAGTCAGGCCATTAACTATTTGTTGCAAGATTGTAACTCATGATACATTTGAATGAATCTGAGAAATTTCAGATCACATACATGTAACTCTGAAATAAAATTTTAAAAAGGAGGAAGGAAATAGCCAAGCCTATACAGATTTCAAGTTTTCTGTGTCACTATTTTCAAAGAAAGAGGAACTCAGCTGATCAGCTGAAAAGTTGCATGTTTGAGTTCCTTGCTTAAAAATCTTATCCTGTAAATGGTGAAAAGGCAGCCCCTGATGATCAAACTGCATTGGCAATGGATGTATGCCAACATCTGACAACATTACCATGAGCATTAAGTTATGGTCTGTGTGTAGTGTGTCTGCCCTTCATTTCATATTAACAGGCAAACCAGTCATTATTTATGAAACAGCTGCGTAACCAGGACATTTTTCTTAATGGGGAGGGGGGGGGGAATTGGTTTGTAAGTGGTGGGGGTCAGAAGGGGAATGCAGGTGCCCCCCTTAACCATAGATGTTTCTTGCTACCAGTACTATGTAAGAATCACACATGGACACGCAGGGTCACATTTGCAAAAGCGGGAAGTTTATTTTGAGTAAATAAGTCAAACCTAGCAGAGGACACGATTTCTTTCTTCTTTGTCAGCGACACAAATGCGGGTGCTATTAGCAGTACAGATCAGCGTGTGTTTAAAAAAGCTAGGCAATTACAATGCATTTTGGCTTACGACAACTTCTCTAAATTCTTACACATAACCTTTTATTTTCACCCTTTGGATACAACGGCGTTGCACAGCATACACCTTTGTCCAATTACACTACTTTGTCACACTACACTTTCATCCCACAGTACCATGTGGGAACAACCTTGTTTCTTCTGTTGTAGAAATAACAATGCAAATCACAAAGCCTCCCCTTTATCAAAACCTGGTTCCTCACTTTGCATTTTGAATACATTAACAATTATTAACCATAGCATTGAAAGTTCACAGACGACTTTCTTAAAAAACAAAATGAAAACTCACTTCTGGTTTTATCTCATCTGCAATTGTGAAACTCCCAATAAAGAAATTATACAAGCGGGGTAAAAACTACCCAAAAAAATTGCCGCATGGCGAAAAGAAAATTCTTATATTAATTACACAAATCTACAAAGTCATAGTAATTATGATTCCCCAAAAGTGAAAACAAAAAGAAAACTCAATTATAAAATAGGAAATAAATTATAGCATTTAGGACACAGGTATACACAGAAAGTTGTTATTTAACAAATATGGCACTCTGGCCTATTTATATCAGGGAGAAAGTACATGTAGCATTTACAAATATTACTGGTTTCAATTTGTACTATGTCCAAACTGTTACAAATCCAACTTAAAATGATAATTGTTTGGCCAAAAAAAAAAAAAAAAAGTGAAAATACACCAATGTACAATGTCAAAAATGTGTTGTTTCTTTATTATTTCAAAGTGTTGTGAGTGCGTTGAAACAAATTATCAGTGTTTGAAAAATTGTGAGATGTTTTCTTTTTCAGAGACCATGTCTGTTACAGTATAATGCCTCACACTTTGGAAAATGATTGCTAGACATCCAGACAAACCTAAAATAATTGGCATGAGAACAGCAGCTTTTGTATTGTTCCCATTGCAACTCATTGCAAAGAGTGCGAGGCACTAGCCCGATATGAGTAAAGCCTCCGGTTGAAAAATTTAAACCAGCTAATCTTTGGTGATAGTCAGGTCGATGGTTTGGTATTCAGACTTGTCTCAATCATCAGGAACAGGTCAAGAACTGACCTACAACGACCTTACTGGTTAGACCTGACATACCAAACCAATGTTATTTGGAACATATCTAATAAATCATTAAAACTTCATGATCAGTCAAAGTAACACATGCATACTGCAAGACAATGTCAGGTATATATGACAATTGCAAAGAGGTATAAAAACACTTTTTAATTTTTTACAATACCGCCCCCCCCCCTGTCTCGGACAATTCCTGAAACTTGTCACCCTTGGGAAAAAAGACCATTTGCAAGTTAACACCACTGTGTTATATCCCAAAACACAATCATTTGCAAGTGTATTCGTTTTATTAGAAAAGTGAGAAGTTTTAACAGAAAAGAGGTTCTTTGTTTTTATAAATACCAAAAAATTCCGCCAAAAATGCGCGATGATTTATTCTTAATTTGTTACACCATGTACAATGCAAGGATTCAAAATGAAAACCAACGTTTTATTACAAATAATTCATTCTTAGCTCAAGGCACTATTTTCACAATGTTTAGTGAAATGCAAAATATCTTTGTCTTTATAAGGAAAGGCCAGAACAGAAAGTCATTAATTTCATATAAATGGATTATTTTTGTAACATGTACTCAAACAGCCGTAAGGTATTGCGCTTTTCAATTCTGTGCAAGGAAAAAAACATACAAGTGACAAACCAACGACTGTTTGAGTCAGTCTAAATCCTCGAAAATTTGAATACATCAAACAGTTCACAAATGTACAGAGTGAGGGGATATTATACATTGTACAGTCACCGTCCGTAGAAAAACGGGTCGAGACTATCAACAACTATGGTATATTTTCTGCAAAAAATTACTCAGAAAAATAATAAACTACAAATTTACAATGCGTTCTTTCATACAGAAGGGCATTAAGAGGTTTAATCTCAGCAAGGGTGGCATTGATATTGGACCAATTGTCATTAGTGCACAGCCTAGTCATTCCCAGCTTGTACGATTTGACTGAGTGCAGCTCTGCTGTGGATTGTGAGATGCTTGTAAATGTAGACAGGATGTGGCGGAGTCATCAGTCACATGATCAATAATCACATGACTTATAATTTAGCAGTAGCATGAATTCTTAAAGAAGTTGTGACATTGGATAAGCTTTCTGTGTTGGGTCACTCGGTTTTCACAACAAAAATAAGAAAGATTGATGTAGTCAAGTTCAATGGGCCACTGTGAATAATGGAATCTAGTATAAAAAGTAAACTGAGCATTTCTGTTTCAGCTTTTTTCTCCTACAAAATGATTGCATAGTATTTGAGGAGCATTTTAAACTCCTAAGTAGGAAAGGGAGTATGGGAGGGAGCCAAAATCACAGCCACCCTATTGGAGATCTCACCTCTTACTCGTACTATTAACATCATATCAATAAACTGATTACCCAGTAGGAAGTCCTTTTATACATTATTTGTTCCAAAGCTACAAGGGAATTTACACATTTTGTACATTATTATACTTTTTTGTTTGTACAGGTCTGTAGCAGAAATGTTCAGGATTAGCGTATTTGCAATTACATGTATTTAATAATAACAATCTACAAATGTATACATGCTTACTGGTGGAAACATATAACAAACCAGCCAAAATTCCAATAGGGTTCGTTCCTTATTATGCACAAATAAAAGAAATCCTCCATTTTACAAGATATTTATAACAAAATCTCCAAGACAACCCAAAAATTACAAGAAACAAAACAAAACAGAAAAGCTATAAAGAAGCAAAAGTCCATTGATAATTAGAACAACAAAAATCTTCCCAAAGCCCATAAAGAAATTTGTTTATACACTGAAGCTAGGCATGTGACTTACTGATAAGCAATTATTTTACAATACATCTAAAGCAGTTACCAATTATCCATGAAAAAAACAAAAAAACCCCAAACAAACACTGGTATTCATAATTTTCCAATAAATGCCTCATTCTACAGACGCAAAACACCTAGAATAGGACAAACTAAAGTTTTCAAGGTTGCGGGGACCCCCACCCTAAGATGTGTACACATTGTTTCGTGATCATGTGAAAACTGTTGAATTCTTCAGAACATAATTATGTAGTTGTTATCATGTGTATGCAACTTCTGATGTTTTAACTGTTGGAAGGAGAGCTCAGCCTGCAGTGAACTTAGGGGACTTTTTAAAATTTCTCAATAATTTGGGGCTGTAAGGACTGCATCCAAAACACATACTTTATTCAATGCTGCTTTTGCACGTTACCAATAATGCCTGCTCGATATTTGACACAAATTTAGTCAAAATCTCAGCAGGAAACTGTGGTTGTAATAATGTCAACCTTGGATAAGAAAAAGTGAAATTATTGTTTGACTGTAACAAAAACAAGCTAAAGCAAACTGGGGTTACTTTTGTTGAGAGTGTACTTTCATTTGATTGAAACCTCAACTAGAACTACAAAATGTCAATTTTATCATGACCAAGCATCCATGCTTTCAGTTTCAAAATGGTAAAACAAACACTACAAAATACATGCACATAAAGACAACATAAACACCATTTAAAGCTAGGTGAGCATACAGAACAAACTCCTGACATTATCTATTAAAAAAATGGTCTGAAAGATATGACCTGCACATTGACTGACTTGATGCCATTGTTTTATTACAACACTCAAGGCTATGACATGAACTTTTTGTCTTAAGGGTCGACTTGCTCACAATTTTTTCAATTCTGTTTTTGAGTCTTCTTTTAATTTGGTACAGTAATTTACAGGGTCGAGCCAATGCAAAAAATGGCCGACAAAATTTACAGGAACCCACAGAAAGCGTGGATCGCTATAATGTGGAAAACATTTTTTATAAACAAATGTAGCACCATTGAAGCCAGCTATGCCTCGCTGTTAGTGGACAGTGCAATAAAATACAATTCAAATAGAAAAACTCTTGTCCCCAATAAACATGAAATATATTGATACTTAGCATGGTTAAGACCAGATTGAAAAGGGAACCATACCCACAGGGAAGTGGGCTTCAATCTAAACTCATTTAGGTTTGTATGCAAACAACCAAGCTAGCATATGATGGAGGTGTCCATGATGTGGTTCCATTCTCATTAGCTCAGTTTGATACACCTGGTTTGACCTGTTAAAATGCCATGTAATTAACGGCCGATTCATCAGTTTAACTTGGTAACAACATTTTACAAGCGATGTTTTCTGAATAACAGCTATATGGAACTTGCTCAAGGGAACCCATTTTAAGGTGAAGGTTTTTTCAATGCAACAGATCGTTTCAAAGAATTCTTTTTTAACTCTTCTCTTTCTTTTTTCCTTTTAAAAATCAAACCCTTATCTAAACTTGTACATGCATGTCTTAAAATCAAACATTTAACCCTTTTTATTTTCTGATCTGGTTTAACTCGGGCAAGATTGTTTTTTCTTTATGTCCCCCATTTGTTCCTTCAAATAGTTACAAATCTTATTGATGTGTTGTAAAGTTTCAGTCATTTACTTCAAAGGTATTTACATTCCCAGGGTCTGATGTTTTTTTTCCCCCCATGGGCAAACCTTGTTTACAAAAAACCCCTATACAAAATATGTCCAGTTGTACATTACCAATACAATCCACAGGGTCCGCTATCCACTTTACAAAAGAAAGAAATACCTCTGAAATCATACAAATGTACAATTAAAATACAATTGATTTACCCTAAAATTCTATAAAATAAACTTAAAACAATACAGGGAAGGTAAAAAGAAGAGTGAGACTGAATCTGACAAGATGCTTATCATTGGAAGGGACATACAGATGGTCCTTGACTAGAACTGCTGGATACAATCCCATCTTGAAGTAGACACAGACATTCTTGAGCCCATAACAATCTGCTATGCCTCTGGACAACTCAACCTCAGGACACTGATAAGAATTTACCTTAGTAAGAACAGGGGTGAATTCATCTGTTTCCAATGGCTTTTGCACCCAGAAATGCATTTCAACGCATGGGCCCCAATTTTTTTCAGATAATTTTTCCAAAACAAACAACATTCGTACTTTCTGATACCAACAACAGTTCAAATTGTCCTACTTCATCAGCAACAAAAACATTTTGACCAAAACTCTACAGGGAATCTTTCCGTCAATCAATCAATCAATAATCAGGCTATATCAACCACTAGGCCACACCCTTAATTTACATACATTCTTGCCACAGTCAATATCAATTGGACCATAACCAACCAATAAAATCATTTGAATGTATCAACCAGAGCCTCAAACAGTTGCAAGTATTTCAATAGAAACAATTTACCAAAAATATGGAAAGACTCAATTTACAGGTAGATGGATACTTCAGTTTGATTTTGTTGGAAAGATTGGTTAAAAAAAAGAAAGAAAAATAGGTGAGGGATAAAAGAGTGAGGGAAAAGGAAAAGAAACTGAACTAAAAAATACACTGTCCTTACCAAGGCACAAACTGGAAGACAAGAGAGATCATAAGTCCCCATGCTTTACATATTTATAAGGACAAACTGCATCGCTAGTTTGCCAGACGTTCATAAAACAAGACGCTCATAAAACAGACGATTCAACCTACCCAATTACAAGCGTCAAATTATCTAATTTTCATATCTGCAAAAGAGAAGACTATTTGCCGGATTCATCAAAAATTGTGTCTTTTTATACATCTCTAGGTTTGTGAAATTCAAGATTCTTTTAAAGTATTTTAGGGAATTTTCTTCTTTTTTATCCACAAGTATAAAAGTGGCTTTACTTAAGCAAGAAATACAAAGAAAGGTAGCTAGATTCCTTATAAAGCTAAACTACAGTAAACTACTATTTTCAATTATATGCAACCATACATCAATACATATACAACCATATAATCCCTAGTATGTTAGTGTCTGATAATGATGACATGTTTAACAGAGCCATAAATGAGAATTGAGTCAAATTAGCAACTTTCAAGACAACACATTTTGTTTTCAAGTCAAGAGGCCACCAGTCTCGACAAAGTTTAAAAACAAGTAAAATAATGTCTGGTTTTTCTTATAACTTTTTTTTTTACCTCTCTTTCAACTCCTCATATATAGCTCTGTGTTCTCAAAACTATCTACAAAAACACTGCATATACTATACATATTCTAATAGTCTACATTTTCTACACAGAATTCCTTTATAAAGCAAGCATAATAATAATTTCTGAGCATTTTTTTCCTGTAATATTTAACACTCCACAAAATCTACGGTAATTCCGGAAAAAACAAAAGCCGGTACTTCCTCTCCTCAATCAATTTACTTTACAGTTTTACTTAATAACCAATTAATGAAATGTTATTTTTAAAAAGGAAAATAAAAATAAACAATTGAAACAAGAGTAACTATGACCACTGAACCAAAATAACCACCATTAAACCATTAATAGGCAAAACTCCTCTTTCTTTATCAGATTTCTCTCATCTCCCCCAAAAGAATTATGTAAAACTTTTTTTTACAGCAGTAACTAAAAAGGCTTAAAAAGAACTAATACAAACAATGGTTTAAATTTAACAATTTCATTTATGTTTTTAAACTACTCTTAAAATTATGTTCTCCAATTCAGAATTTGTGATCAACAATTTTGTTTTCACTTCAATTTCTCATATTCAGTCATATTTTTTTCTTGAGGCTAACCTCAATTCCAATTAGTTGTTGCCTCCTTCGATTAGCCTGAACACAGTTTTAAATTTGTATTGTTTTCTTGAAAATTTTTCTCTTTTTATTTGCCACAAAACTACTGCAAACTAGATGAAGGTTTTCAACCTGTTCGTAATTTTTAAGCCAAAAATAAATCTAACTGGAAAAAGGTAATTAAGTTCCATGCATCAAGATTTAACAATTATTATTTATTTTTTTACTTTTACTTTTATATTTTTTTCCGTGTAGCTTTAACATCTGGTCTGATCCCAACACAGCCTTGAAAAAGAGATGACACCAAACTGCAGCTTCCTTCACTCTGTACTCACCCTTTTTCAGAATGACAGACTGGTAGACCACAGGAAGGCAATCAACTGACTCTTGAAGGCTTTCAACTCATACGGAGAGGCTTCCATTGGAAGGCCCTCCAATGGGGCCAAGATCATTGCTGCTCTTCATAAAAAACTTCTCCAGCTTAGCCAGGATGTGCTTGCCATAGGTGAACTTACGCAGCGTGCCAACATGGGGACGGATCTTGTGCATCAGGATCTTGCGTTGGTTGGGCTCTGCAACGTCAATCATCTTCTGTACCACGTAGTTGGCATACTGGTCCTTCATCATTGTGTACAAGGCACTGTTGTTTCTAGAATAAATCATAGTGAAGTTTTCAAACAAAACATATATATAGAAATTTAAAACCCAAGTTGTGTAGTATTTAAGCATTAGGTAAAATTATTGGAAAATTAAAAATAATCCAGCACACACCAAACTCTCTGACTTAATGCTGTTTCAAGAATGAAACCATTGCAACGATTGCGATTGCAAACTCGGGAAAGGCATTCCCTTAATTTGATATTCAATTGAATAATTATTATTACAGAAAAAGTTCCTTTATATTCATAGAACATCTTGATTTACAATATTTTATTATTATGGAAGTAAACTGTTTCTCATCTCATTGGGTCTTGTTTTGTGACCACTTTTCCTTCATCATTCAAAGGCTAGCCCCTTAAAATCTCCAAAGCAATCATCAAACAGCAAGCTATTCAAAAAAGTTCTTGTAAAAACAGCCAAAAGCAAATTTAACTAAGTAAGGCTTGCGGTAACACCATGTGGAATCTCTTTTGAGTAGTGTAGGTTCTTGTGGAATCTCTTTTGAGTAGTGTAGGTTCTGAAGAACCTACACTACTCAAAAGTTGACCATAATATTGTTATTCGTGATTTGCTTCACCTGGGTGCACGCAGATCGATTGTCCCCTGGGTTTGTAGCTTTTTAACCAAAAGATCTCAGTGTGTCAGATATAAACATATTCTGTCCAATTCTAATGTCCTTAAGGGTGGTCTCCCACAAGGGACTAAGTTCGGGCCGTTAGGTTTTCTTGCTAAATTTAATAATGCTGTTCATTCAGAAAATGTCACTAACAGTCAATTGCTTAGTTTGAAATATGTTGACGATTTGACTATTGTGGAGAACACTGTAAGTAAAGATTCTCACAATATGCAATCTGT
>CM021539.1:12236301-12249803 GCA_010994315.2 Pisaster ochraceus | reverse complement strand
CACCAGAGTTTGAATTCGGTGCTCTTAACCGCTCGGCCACGACACTTCCAACATGACCGGCCAACCTACCATATCACATGTACAATTTGTGACTGGTATCCTGCTTATTTCTGTTTAGCTCTATAAAATATGGGCCTGGAATGGAACAGGTATTGAGAAACCTTTGGAGGTGTGGGACAATGCTTACCAAGTCCCAGTCCACCGAGTCCACTTTGTGATGGGGGAGGAGTCAATGAGCCTCCAGCTGAAGGCATTCCAATGGGACCCAGCTGGGGAGAGCTTCCATAGAACTGGCTCATAGAGAGACCCTGGCGTTTGTAGTCACTGCCAGTCAGAGAGTCACGGCGAGCTGTAGGTGAATCTGGTCCTGAAGAACCCAAACCTGCCAATAGACAAACAACTCTTAGTAATGGCTACTTTACAATCAGAAGGCAAATTGGACATCACAATTTCACTGTTATTTGAACAATCTATGGATTGGTCTTTTTTTGTTTTAATCGTTTTGTTAATTCATGACATGATAGGGACTTGGCATTACTTGCAAAACTACTGCCAGTACATACAGTTCAAATTTTTTTTTTTTGATCAACACAACAGTCAATAGCATAATTTTCTTAATGTAAATACCAAGGTTTTCCACTTTTAATATTAAACGAATTACAGAAATGCTTTATGTTGCCAATAAACATGAAAAAGAAAAATACCAATAAAACAAATAAAAACAGCAAAGGGCAGCAGGAATAAATTGTACACAAGTTGAAAGAAGAAATCACTTGCGTATAGTGATCAACAAATTTTTAGATACACCCATTTTAGCATTATTTATTGTAAAAAAAGTGTGAATCCTAAAGCAGATGACAAGCTTGCCTGCCAGGAAAGGCCTTGGCACTGCTACTGTCTGTCTTTATGTAAACAAGCGTCCCTTCCTATTTGAATACAGCCAATTCAGCCTGTATTTCCTTACTTGTTCCTATTGGTCCCACAGATGATCCCACTGCTCCAATACTACCATTGCTAAACACAGAGCTGCTAGGCGCTGTGTAGGTGCCAAGACTGCCGCTGTTCTGAGGGGCGTTGGAGGCCATGGCATTGCTGCCATACATGGATAGAGCAGCAGGTCCCTGCTGTTGACTCTGCTGCTGGTTGCCCATCATCCTGAATCCATTGGCTGGCAGGCCATTCATGACAGGTGCTGCGTAGAAATAGAACAAATAGCAACAATAAGCATAAATATTACAAAGTGCAAAATCTATTAGTAAAATGATCTCAGAAACTTTCAGCATTTTTCTTGGTTGTTGTCTGAATGTATTTCCTTTGTGGACATGCCATTGTTAACATCATTGTTTGTGTTACGGCTATAACTTGAATCCATAGAAAGGGAGGCATGGTGGAACAACACGAGTGTGTCAAATGCTCCACTGTGAGGAACGAGCTATGCCAACCCATGCAGTAGTAGCAGCATTATAGAAACATAACTTTGGTGCTAAGTGTAAGATTACTCTAACACTTAGTATTAAACTGGGAAGCAATTTACTCGCCAGTTGGAGAGAATTCTGACAAGTGTGTAGGTATTCAAGCACCCATTTGGCCTTGAGATCACTGTTAAGACTACAACATGAAGACTACTTGTTTACCTTGCTGAGGAGCACTGACTATAACAGATGCAGGTGAGACAAGGCGTACTGGTCCACCAACAGTCCCTGGCCTTGGGTTGATGATCAGGGCACCGGTCTGGTCATAATATGCTGGGGCAATTACTTGGTATCCAGCTGAAATAAATGTTCAGTAGAGCCATTACAAAAATGTGATCAGAGTTCCAATGCAGTCAAAATGTGGAATGAGAATCATCAAGTTAGACCAGATGTAATGAGTGCAAACAAAACCTTAATGATTGGACAAAAGTTTGAAATAAAAGGTACCTTGCAAAGCCTGAGCCTGTGCCTGGGCCAAAGCAGCAGCCTGGTTCCCAGCAGCCTGGTTGGCAGCTTGGTCCCCTTGTTGTTGCTGCTGTTGTTGCTGCTGCTGCTGTTGTTGCTGCTGCTGCTGTTGCTGCTGTTGTTGCTGCTGTGGGGTCATTGGTCGGCCGTTCTGCCCTCGAACCTAGTACACAACCATAAAAAAAAAAGAAGACTTGCATAATGCTAAGATTTAAATGGAAGAAAAAAAAACATGCTAATGAAATGGTTATTGATCAGAAAAAAGACATCTATCGTCACAAATATGTTTCACCCCTTACTACAGGAAGACATGAGTTTGACAGTCCTACCTGTTGCTGTTGCTGTTGTCCAGGTTGTTGCTGCTGATTAGGTTGCTGTTGACCCTGCTGTTGTATGATCCCAACAGGGTAGACACTCCAAGGAGCCACACCATATGCATACTGTGGCTGCACTACGGTAGCACCACCTGCAGATGATAACAAGGAATAACCCTCTGGTAACGCCATCATAAACATGAACAAGCAATGATCATTTACATCTGATTACTAGCTAAATCAAAACCAATGATGGGCAGTCTTTGCAACTTACTGGTTCTACTTTTTTTTTTATGAGATATCGCCCAACTCAAGGTGAGGGCTACACTTAACTGATTTGGGCTGTCAACCCAGATCAACTGCCACCAGGGGCACATTGCCCCCTACTCCTGGGGCTGAAACAGGGTTATCTCCTTCACAGTCCGTAAGGATGTAGGCAACGGTATCATTCACTAGGAGTCTGGCTGGAAGAGCAGAATGCACTACCTTCCCAACTCTTATAAATCTCCAAATATGGCCGTGTCCGAAACAGCGACTTTGGCTACAGCTACGGCTAGATCGCGCGCGTCTGCCTATTCTCCAACACTGGCAGGCGTGCTCATCTAGCTCTAGCTGTAGCCGAAGTCGCCGTTTCGGACACGGCCTATTTCTCTCGAAATGCCTTTTATCAGGGGAAACTCCCTTCCCTCCCTTCATGGCCTAAGTGCAAAGCCTACACAAGAGATTGTTTTTGCATAAGTTATTAAAAGGAAAAATAAAACAAAACAAAACAACAAAAAAAGTACTTACAAATAATGAATATTGGCCCTCACTTCCCCCAAGGCCTCTACAATCTACTCCATGGTTTTGCTGGAATTGAATGGCCATATGACTGTATTCCCCTTGTCTTAGCATGGGGGCAACACTATGCCGATTCCATCATTCTCAATATTTAATCACTGAGTTAACTATAAAGTTGAGTACTCTGATGGACTAGGAACTGTACCTAGAACACCTAGTGGAATCAAGTTAATGACAAAGAATGTACTGACCTGCAATAGCCAAGTATGGATCCTGGCTGTTGGGTGCCCCAGTGATGATATAGGGGTTGGGTGCAAACGCAGTCGGTGCTAATCCTACAATAAAAACATATCAAGTTAAAATGCTAGAGCCAAGTGGTGTGGACCATCATTGAGCTGTATCATGCTATGGTCTCAGTATTAACCTTTCATGTTTACTCACGGTTAACATAGATGTCAGGTCTATTATTTCAAAGTGACCTTATTATTTTGCAAAGGACACAGATGGATGCACCATAGCTCCAGTTGTGTTTAGAAGAATAAACTCCAACACCAACATGAATCTACATTCAGACGGCTTTGTATGACAATTAATATACTCTGCAATTAGCTATTACCTTTTTAATGACTCCTGAGCCAGCAGGATCAGCTAAATTGTCATTTCACTAATCTGCCAGTTTTGCCACCGGCCCATATCTTATATATATTAGGGATGCTTTTAAACACTGTAACTATCCAGCAGTATACAGAACAAACTGTCCGAAACATTGAGTCGTCGGGCTCCTTTCAGCACTACACACACTCCATATGGTTACATGGTGTCACTGCAGAATCTTGACACTATAATCTGTTACCTGTAATCTGAGGCATAAGTTGATATACTCACCAAGTTGCTGCTGTTGTGCAGCAGCAGCCAGTGCATACTGCTGCTGTTGCTGTGGTGTCAACTGCTGCACAGTGATGGCCTGCTGTGCTGCTTGACGAGGCTGAAACATCTGTACTGAACCAGGCTATGACATTTGAAAAGACCAATACATTCAGTCAGTTTTAAAATTACACAGTTGTGTGGGTTTTTTTTCACCAAATTTAATAGACCCCTTGCAAATGAAGTCACAAACCCCAAAACTGTCTCCTAACTGAGGTCACTGAAGAGCTACCATTGGTCGAGAGTCGTGCGCAATGCGTACATGTTTCCATTGTTTGACATCGAACATGGCGGCCAATGCAAGGGGTCTATCGTGCATATCAGTAAACTTCAGGAGAAGCAAGATCACTCATATGATTGGTTTGTTGCTACAACAATGTATTGAATAACAAGCCCTGCATCGGTCAGGTGTCAGGTGTCTCTCTTCAGTGGGATTCACAACCTCAATGACCTTATTCTAAGGTAGATGTCATGGCCATTGCATCAGCCAGTGATGTTGAAATGATTGGTATAGATGCAGGAGAGAAATAGGTACAGCCTGCAGTACTTATATTATGTTATATTTCTATCATCATGTACATATTTGACAATCGGTGCAGGGCAAACCAAAGTTGCTGCTGCAAGAATTTAACAATGATTGATGATTGACAAATGATCACTGTTATGAATAGTAAGAATTGTAAATGATAGGAAATGTGTGGTGAGCTTGTCCTGACCTGTCCCTGTGAGTAGTCTACATAGCTAGGGCTGTCCATGCTGGGTACCATCTGCTGGCCAGCGTAGTCAAACTGTAATGGGTCACCCATGTTGCCTCCAGAGTCCATTTGTCCTGTGTCAATCTGCAGCTGACCTGGAACCTGTAATACACCAATAATAAAAACATGAATTAAAATTACTACTGCAGCCATCTAGGTAGATGCATGCCACTTGCTGTAAAAACCACCACTTTTGTTGAACAAGAAGTACAGGTATTACTAGATGTATTCAAAAACAAATTCTACATGTAAGTCATGTAAGTGGGTCTTTCCTAAACAAAACTGGTGCCAAAGCTTAATGTAGGAGGCAATGTAAGATAGTACATTAAAGTGAAGCATTTTCCCCCTTTACTTTACTCATTCTAAGAATTTTGTTTAGCAAAATTGAGAGTTGTATAATGTGCATGGATCAGTTGACCAGAGGGTCGTCTACCCATGTCCACAAACCTCTTAGGAACAGTACATGTATACAGAAAACCCTGCAGACAAACCATGTATGCGTTGGACTCTTGGCTGACCATAAGTGTCTACTGGCAATGTACGTCCCTCTGTTTCTCACACACATGTGAGAGATATTGGGTTTTGTGCATCCTATCCAATCCAAATGCACACCAGTTACACACCTCTTAACACAAAATCCATGCTAGAACTTTAGCTTTCAACAGATTTCACCAACATTTGCAAAACTGGTAGTCACTTGGCAAAACTTACACAGCTGCATCGTTAAAAGCCCAATAATCATGTCAATCAAGACACAGGAATGTTACCAACTATAACTACATTCATCAAGCTGCTTTGTGTTGGATACCAACTCTGTTGACAAAGAGGTACATTGTAGGTGTAGATTGATTCTGGGAGAAATTGCCACATTGTGCCTTTCTGCTCCCTCTTGCTTGTGTCAAATCTGCTTCCTGAATTACTAAGTGCATCAAGAACCTTATATCATTATACCCCCTAGGCATGGAAGCAACACAGTTCCTTACTGACATGGCTGCTGGCCAGTTGAATCAATGGTATTTTTTAAAGTGATAGCACAAGCTCAATTCTTATTCAAGTCATATTTATTTCAGAATAACCCAATCAAAGTGTTACAAAAACAGCACCTCATGTTAAAATGATGTAATACTCTTTTGTAAAATATACCTTTCTTTTTAATTTGTCCAAGTTACCTTCAGGCTTACTTTGCAAGGCATAACTAATTTTTAAAAGTTTTCCTCCAGATAAAAAACAAAACTAAATTGTTTAAATTGTTCTTTTAAACTAATAATGATATTTTCTGCATATCATTTTTGTCTCAAGATTGTATTCTCAGTCAAACTTGTAATTCTTGTACATGTACTTTAGGTTTTGTAGATGCGGCATTTTACAATGCTTATTAGAGTTCAACCATACGACACACCAAGTGCATAATCCTGAAAACAGAATCCATTTTGTTTTTTTGTACAGCATGGGGAAGGATAGGCTAATCACACCGAGTGCAGTTTATCTGAAATGGTTCTCACAAAAACCACTTAGTCATCTCAACATTTCTACCAGCCTTCTCTCACCTTTACAAAGAGACTACTGATGCACTCTTCCTTTAACTGTACCTTACTAGTTTAAAGGTCGCTATGGACGCACTAGCCACAGAATGTTTAAGGTCATGGGGTGTGTGTGAGTTTCACAGTTCATACAAACATCAACAGCTCTAAGGAGCCAGTTCGGACATCCCCCAGGATAAACCCAATTTCCTCATTTTCCATGTGAAAAAGGTGGTTGGGTTTAAGACTTGCTACACCCCTTTTCAAACAAACAAAGGCTATCAATGAACCCCATGCACGTATATGTTTGATGTCTTTCAAACATGGGATCAAAAGAAATCAGGAAAATTGTATGGGTTTTTTTCAAGTGAGCAGAATGCTTTTGTTTTTTAGTTTGTATGTTTTCCTTTCTCGTTTTTCTTGAACCATAATTTATTTGTATTTGAATCTTTCTAAATACTGAAAGTCAGGCAGAAAATTGCACCACTGGCAAAAATATGGAGGTCAGCTTCAAACATACATTGTGTTATTTCCCAGTTGAGAATTGAAGACATTATTTGACAAACTTTCTGATTTCCTGTTTATGCTTCTGGCAACGCTCAACTTCCTGCATTTCAAAGTTTCAAAACAACTGCAGAGGGTAGTGCTGTAAAGCTGACAGGCTTAGTTCAGAAGTAACTAGTTTTCAGCTGACGCCCATGTAATGATAATACCACAACTGTGTGTCAACAGCAACCACAAAAGTGTATGGTGAACAGTAAATATCTGTTTTCTACTACTGTATGCAGATAACAAACCATATTTCTTTTTTTTTAAATGGTGCTTTTCTGTAAAAAATTTTTTTATTGAACTATTTAAATTCCCATAATATGCCAAATGTACATATTAAAAGCCACCTTCGTTAGTTTTGGGGTCATTACACACGTAACCCTTATGTACAAAGTTAATCAATGTTTTAATTATAACTTTTTATTTACGTTTTGTTGTATCTCAACACAAATAAAAGCATAGCTTGGATTCCTTTTTGCTAAACAAGAAACATTTACGACACTTTTTGCAAAGTCACGTGGTTTAAGCTGTGCACATCTGATTCATCTAATTTTATTCCTGTTATTACTGAAAAAAAAAAAGATATATACAAAAATACATTGGACCCTGTAGATCCATTTCTTAGAAAAAATCATAAATTGTGAATTTGTTCATCCTGTGTTTAAGAAATAGCAGTTCATGTGTAAAATGACATGAGTCTAAATAGAGAGAGAGGAAAACAATATTGCATCTTATTTTTCATAAAAGATTTGCATATTAATTAAACTTAAATAAAACTAAGTAAACTACTGTAGAGCTTTAGGTATAAAGTATGATATGGAATGAATATTGAAATATTGTAGTGAAATCTTTGACTAAATTGGCCAGTATTTATTTTCAAAAACTTATGGTCACACATTTTCAAAATAAGCCATTCATGGCCTGGATGAAGTGTTATAATTTTGTTACAGATTGAAAGAGTAACCGATTGATTTAAACTCTAAGCAAGTACCATTCGCTAGGATTTTATCCATTATCACTGCATTGTGCAAAACTATTAAGTCTGGTTTATAATGGCTTGAGACATACCTGTTGTTGTTGCTGCTGCTGTTGCTGCTGCTGCTGCTGCTGTTGTTGTTGTTGTTCAATGAACGCAACCTCTTGTTGGCTCAATCCATGGTGTGCAGCTGCCTGTTGGCTGCGTCCCTGAGGCTGTTGTTGCTGCTGCTGCTGTTGCTGGTGATACATTGCCCTGTGCTGGTGTGGTTGCTGCTGCTGTTGCTGCGCTGGCTGCTGATGGTGGTGAGACTGGTCCGGCGCCATGTTGGGGTTCTGGTGTGCCTGCTGCAGACGTGGATCCTCATTCTCCGTTGGGGAGGCGTTGCGACTGCCAGGGTTGCGCCTACAGGCAATGAAGCAAAAGACAAAATTAGTTTATTGATAAATGGGCAAAAACATGGGGCATTGGTTGCAGGGAAAGCATAGAGCCCTCCACGTGCTAGTCCTCAGGAGGAATGGAAATATGCTCTACACAATACTGGGAGGAAAAGATTGCCGCGAGGAGCGATCAAAACATCTGCACAACCCTCAAGACATCGGCTCTAGCCTCTAAGACATCTGCAATACATTAAGATGTCTACACCAGATTAACATGTTATAACGTGATGTTATGTTTCATCCAAAGCTAAGGCACATGTGGTTGTGTTCCAGGGCGCTTGACTCTTATTATAGGACACATCGGTTTGGGGAATTAACCTCAATTTAAAGGTTAGGGAGAGAACTTGCATTAAAGATTGTAAAGGTGTCAATCATCCCATGTAATCAGCTTGAGGTTCAATTACAGGTTCGTCACTATTTAATCAATATCTGACAATGTCTTCACATAATCTTAAAACTGTGAGCACAAACAGTGAGAAGGATTTCACAGGTGAGGTGAACGAAGTTTCCTGGAAGCTAACGGAGGAGCAAATATGGGTCATTTCCAAACACCAATATTGTTTCCTTCCTTTAAAGAGAAGGTCAATGTACAACTGTATTAAAGTATATTCTTACAAAGCTTAAGGATTAGAATGGCTCATTGTGTTACATGTATAAAAACCTGCATAAACATACAGCATTGTGCATCCATTTCGCCATGAACTGACACACTGTGTACAAAACCACTTTTTAAAAAAGTTTTCAGTTTGTTTACATGAGTAAACAATGTTAAACGAGGGAGGCCTAGAATGTCATGAAGTTGAAATGTTTCAGGAGCTAGACTTTTTTATTTAATTATGATATTTAGGCTTTGCAACTTTGCACCGAAACTGAACATTTTCATTGCCACGAACGGATACCAAAGTTCAATTTACCATCGCAACACACAGCGCGCACCAACCACAAAAGTGAAAAAGCGTTTCCATGAACTGACACCAACCTTGTGTGTAGCGCGCATTGACCTACATTTTCACAAACTGACACACACGCATTGTAAGATATTGGATGGTGTCAGTTCGTGAAAACATAAAATTTCTTTTTGGGTGGGTGGGTTTTGGGCATCAGATATTCGATAATTTTCATGAAACAATTCAGCTCTCAGCTTGTTTTCTTTGTTTTCTCAAACATGCCTGTCGAGTACGCGCGTACTCACTAGCAGGTTAGGCGCAGGACGGTGACGTCACGTTCATTTAAATTGAGTGCGTATCACGCTATGCATTATCACGAACACACACAAACACATGAGTAACAGGTTTGCATAATGAATTGTTTTAAAATCTACAGAAATGATCAACGTCAGAGCTGAATTATTTTATAGATACAACAGATTTATAAGGAATATCCGACATCCAAATCCCACCAAAAAAATGTATATAGCCATTGAATGTTAATTCGGGGAAATTAGTAGCTCCTTACAGGTAAGATTTGAATGATGAAACTCTGAGTATTTTCCGCCCCCCTCGATAGACACTCATATCTAGAACTCTAGAAACTACGTACAGCACAGAGGAAGAGTCCTACATAGAGCTATAACTATCCCATCACTTTGGAGTGATTCAGGACTGTAAAGCCAATCCAACTACACACAGTGCCAGTCCAAACTGATCTTATCACTGACAACTGTTTGAATGAGGTCTTAAAATGAAAGAAAATACAAATGATAAGTGAGGGTTCCTTCCAATGAGTAGATGAAACGTCTGGGCCCAATTTCATAAAACCTGTAAGCACAAAAACTTGCTAAGCACAGAAAAATATTGCTGAGCAAAAACTGGTTAACAGCCAAAATTCCATAAAGTTTACATTGTTGTGACTGGTGCCCCACTCAATTTTGCTTAGCATGAAACTTGCTAAGCAGTATTTTCTGCCTTACAGCTTTATGAAATTGGGCCCAGATGAGTTCAGGGTATGCTTACAGGTATGCACCATCCTCCTCCTTGTGAGGCAAACTGTTGTTCTCCACTCCTTTCTTATCCTCTCCTTCTCCTTCAAATGGAGAGGGCGTCTTGCTCTTTTTAGTGCCATTCTTGCCCACAGATGGGTCAGCATCGCCTCCTGGACCTGGTCCCGGCTATCAAGATAAACAGTGGCAACAAAAACTGTTAGACTAGGACAACTCCAACCAGACATGAGGCAACAACCCTGATGGAGCCTTTACTTCTCTTCTAATCAAAGCAATAGTGAATGTAGCTCTAGTCCAACACTATCACTCACATCACTTGCACAGCACATTTTGAAATTCCCTTTATTATTCTACCAAATTTATAAAATATCCTTACTTGAGTGGCCAGCCACAAAACCACACAAAAATATTCATGAAAATAGCAATAAAACTTGTCTTTAAAACTGAAGCAGGATGTAGATTGAAGGAAAGGAACAGTTAGTGATAGTCAATGCTAAACAATTGTGTCACTTGTGCAATAATTAAGAACATTCTACACACACTTGTACAAGAACACTTACAAATCCAGTTTTCATGCGGTGAGTAAGTTTGCCGTCCATGTCTGCCTTGCCCTGTGGTGATGTAGCCAAGACGTACTCAGCCATGCTCAGACCAAGACCACCAGTGTCTGAGCGTGGAGACAGCACAGCATTCTCCTGACCCTGGTAGGTTGATGGTGAGAGACGTCGCTGCACCATGATGGGCTGAGACACTGCATGATCTACAGGTAGTGGGTGCAGGGGGAGGGTGTTGGAAAATGTTAAGCAGTTATTGATCAAGTCTCAGGGTAACTCATCAATGATTTGTCAATGTCTTGTCCCTAGTAATGACTTTTAGTTACAATACATTTGTCATACATTGGTATAACTTCAAAATTGACCTTATTTCATAACCTTATTTGGCATGAATTGGTACAGAAGTACATTAGGTAGTTTTTTTCCTTTGTAGTTAGAAAAATCCATCCTTGTTTGCTAAACAACAATAAAAGAAAACATATGTAACGCTTTGATGAAAAACAAACAAACATGAACTCCATTTAAACTGCCATGCAACTTACTTGTGAAGGCTAGTTTCTTTGCAAAGATACTGTGAGAATGTGGGCATCCCTTGCACATTTTGCTATACAAAAATTGTTGCTTAAATGCATAGCCCGGCACAAATGACAGAATCAACATGTACATGTACTTGGCTGGAACAACTTTCAAGACCTGAACTTAAACTCTTTGCTCTGTTAATAAGGAACCTATATCATGGCTTCAGACTATACAGGAAGTTTAATCAAAGTTACCAAGGTAAGGAACAGGGCAACAAAGACCATGGCCTCTATGAAATACATGTACTCAATCTGATTTGCACTGCAAAGTACTACTGTGCAGCATGTTGCACAGGATCTGTTGAAAAAGTCTCTTTATACCATCAAGCATTTTCTCATATCATCATGGCCATATCCAAATTGGCGGCTACAGCTTTGGCTACACCTGTTACTCAGGGACATCCTCAATGTATGGTGGCGAGGCGATCCAACTACAGCTGTAGCTGTCAATTCAGACAGGGCCTATGTTGGTGCACTTTCAACCCACCTGATGCTGGGGGTACACCCCATGTTGGGCCCCCTGGGCCTGGCCACTGATTTAGGAAGACGTCCCCTTTACCACCCTCCTCCGTGTCCCAAAACTTCTTCGTCGATACGTCAAACTGTAAAACAAGAGGAAAACGAGAGTGTGGAGAAGACGATGAGATATAATGATAATAGGGGGATCCGCATACTACAAGTGCGCTCAGAAGGCCTAAAGGTTTGTTGACACCTGGGAAGAGAAACCATGAAGCCAAGATGTTTCATATGTGGGTAGAAACCCCACTCTGCAAGTATGGAGGGGGATACATCACATGCCTTCAAGAAGGAAATGTGCACAGCCACACTAGACTCTAGATTCAAACCCAAATAATGAAACACTAATTTATGCTTTGTGAAGACTCAATCAGGCATTCAATGTGACTTTAAAAAAGAACTGTGACTTGGTGAAATACACGATAGGTACAACAGAATAATTTTGTTATAAATAACATCTATAGGATTATATGCTCCACAGCCAAGCATTCTATGATTGGAGAAAATATTGTTTAGCGTACATTGAACTAATTTTCTATTTTGGAGACTGCTTACTAATATAAAACAACGACGTCTTTATTTATTACTTTATTTATGAAAGAAAAAATAAAATAAAACTGACTTCTTCATTCATACAGAACTGTCAATTCGCTTTCTTTCTATTAAATGTTTTAATGAGAAGTTAATTCCTAAACACATACGTCACACACACACAAAAATAAAAATAAATCAATCAATAGATTTGTGAAAACGCAAAGGTCGTACCGTGCTAGTTTGGCACATATCATTGGATAAAGTAGAGAATCCTGGAAACACAAAATGGCAAATCTAGAGATACATCTGTCATGCCAAAGAGTGTAAATTTATAAAACTATTACGTTTTAACCGTTTAATCAGTACATAAAACATGATTTGCCATGAACTGTGTGTTTTTTAACATAGCCTCGGTCACTTTGTGGGAACAGCGACAAATTAATATTGACAAATGATTGAGGCTTCACAAAGCAACATCGCAATAAATATTAAAATCTCTTTGGGAAACTGAAGTCGAGGGCATGGACTTTCCTTGTTGAATAACTAGGTGCATCCAACTTGTGTTAAAAAAACGAGGAAAAAAAAACAAACAAAAAAACAAAAAAACCCTTATGAAACCGTGAGAAGGAAACCTGGACACACTGCTTTTATGTGGATGGGTGTAATTTAAAACCGTCCTCACAGTACAGTGTTTCCCTAAAATGAAATGTCAACCTTATTTGGGGTGCTGCCAGATCAATAAACCAAATTCACTGATATAACTCAGTCATGTCGTTGTGTGCATAGACATGTAGGCCTCTTATTTACCACAGAAAATAAAAACCCTTCCTGAAAGCTTTGTCTGTGCAGAAGCAGAAGTACACTCACACATAGGCCTATTGCAGCCCACTAATCATTGTTTACCTGAAAAATGTCTGCCTTGGTTTGGCTGAGATTATGGAGAGCTATCACATTTACACATTAGACCTGTACAGTTAATGTATTACACGCATAGTGTAATACAAAGTACATAAGTGTGAAACTGTTCTCCATGCTGTTATTGACAGCCAAGTGTTCTTAAAATGGACAACTAATACAAGTAGCCCCATATCACAAACATATACGCATTACCAAAGTTTGTTGACTTTATACAATGTATTTCAAGTTAGGGGCCATTCAAAATGTTCAATGTTTTAAAATTTCGATT
>CM021539.1:12204925-12217004 GCA_010994315.2 Pisaster ochraceus | reverse complement strand
TTGAAGGTTTTCATTGAAAATAGCTGAATTACAGTATACCAATGATGTTTACATTACCTATTGAAATTTAAATTTTCAATGAAAACCTACTAACTTATGGCAAAACAAGTCACAAGTTTCCCACTGTAACAGGAAACTGAGATTCCGGTGTCTCCGTTACAGTGTGATGGATACATGTAGTTTTGGATCGTATATGAAAACAAAAAATCTGATTTGAGAAATTGAAGTTATACATTAAACATATGAGCTATCCCCACCACTTAAACATGCAAAGAACATACGTCACGCTTTGGCCCTCTTATTTATGGAAAGACCCATGTACATAAATCTCACTTCTACAATTTCAATCCACATGAGAACTTAATGTTGTTAAATATTTTGAACATTTTAAAGGTAAACAGTTTACTTTCCTGACTACAGAAAACATTTAACCAGTTAAAGATGGGAGGACAGAAGACTTATACACTTTTTTTTTTAAATGTCCAGGGATGCCTTTGGTATTTAATGAGACATTTGTTGTCTTTACTTGTTTTAGCCATGTTTCATTGCGACCACAATAATCTAAAAACATACACTAAAATAAAAAATACACCAACAATTATTCCTGTAGGCGACACCAACAAAATTCACAAGACCCTGGTGATAAGTGGTTAAAGTGAGCCTGCTATCCTATAATTTTCTCAAATCTGCCAGCCTGACTGAAAAATATAAACGACAACAGAAAATCCAATCCCGAGTATGTTTTTTTCTAAGCCAAAAGACAAACTTTCTTCACAGAGAACGCACTAGTTCTAATTTGGTGAGGAAGAAAAAATGTCACATGGAAAAGTGTCCACCCCATTGAACTTTGCTTTTGTTCAGTTTGCCTACATTTTTAAGACATCTAATGGCAGCCTACCAATATAACACAACAGACTGACAGATGCTTCAGTGCTTATATCCCATTACCAGGATGCATGCAAACTATTGAATTATAACAGCAACACAATGCCTTAAGTGACATCTGATTGATGGCCAGAGACAAAAAAACCATGACTCTGGCCCAAAGCACAAGAGAACGAGTATCCAGGGCTTAATATCATTGTGAGCTAGCATGTCCATGTATGCACTGCTAGCACGGTCAATCAGCATAGCCAACCAAAAGGAGCCTTTGTCCGCCCAAGATACATGCACAGATGCACATGTACCAACATTTCCTGGGCACAGCTTTTCCATCGCAAATTTAATTATAACTGGGCACTTTTCTTAATCTGTTGTCAGTG
The DNA here is from genome assembly GCA_010994315.2 of Pisaster ochraceus. Taxonomy (NCBI): domain Eukaryota; kingdom Metazoa; phylum Echinodermata; class Asteroidea; order Forcipulatida; family Asteriidae; genus Pisaster; species Pisaster ochraceus. The sequence goes on along the minus strand of CM021539.1, from coordinate 12,215,742 downwards.
GGGAAATTAAGGCCCAATGTCTTGCAGATGGGATGAACATAGAATTCTAAGCAGAGGGAGATTTTTGTTCATTTAAAAAAATCTGTTCATTGCTTTAGAAAAGCAGATGGAAAAGAAACATCTAAAAATTATTTGGGGTTGAACAAAGAAAAATTGACTAGAGCAGGACATGAATATGCGACCTCCGGATTACCACGCTGGTGCTCTACCAACTGAGCTATCTAGCCCATAAGTTGGCAGTCTCCCTTGTTTGTCAATATATATTTGTTTGAGGGTGCCAATCAGAAGCTTCTGAATAGCACCCAGAACAATGGTTGACCATGGTTCCTTATCTGAACTTGATCAATGCTGTCATGTATAATTACCTCATTTAATTTTCAGTTTAGCACATTTAAAAATGTGCTCAAGCATGTTGTATGGTATTACACATGTAATTTGGTAAACAAATGATATGCCTGGAATGTCCTTCCAGCAGGAGCGAGGTACCTTTCAACCACAAAAAGTACACTTCCATGAAGATTTTTAAAATTATTATTATACTAGACTGAAACCATAACATTTCATGACTAGAATCAATATTTTATTACCAGTTAAAACACATAATATTTGTAATTCATGAAATCTTTCCAATAGAAAAAAAGGACAGCTGTCTAGTCTAATGTACATGTACAATAAACTGTCTCTTAATCAACCTCCATTTGAATACAATAATAACAAGTTAATTTATCAAGGTTTAAAATGGTTGATTATACAAACAGCACAATACGAAGGAAGCAGTTCAAAACATGAAACTCTGAATTCAACAAAATGTGGGCCTCCATTCTTGCAAGGGGAAATCCCTTCATGAATTATTCAGATGCACCCAATGACCCCCAAGAGGTCATGAGTGTAACGCTGGTTGGTGCCCAGAAGACTTGCACAGCCACACGCACAGCCACACACACACACAGTGATTACAAGGGAGGTCAGATCAACTGTGCTTGGTTGGTGCCCTGCAAGCACCATCATGGATACAATGGCTATATTTTTTTATGATGAACAATATCAGTTTTTTGTTTGTACACTACCATTTATCAGACTACTTACAATGGAAAGTAACTTTTTGTTTCACCCAGGTACATGTACATGTATAGGAAACACATGTTTAAAGGCAGGATGTACTTTTGGTAATTATTCCACAAGGTAATGACCATAAAAACATACCTAGTAAAGAGAACTGGAGAGCTGTTAATATTATCGAACATTGTAAGAAATGACCTCCTTTGTAGTAGTGTAGTTTTAGAGAAAGAGGTCATTTTTCACCCATGCATCTGAAAGAACACAATTCTATGCAGCAACAAGGAGGTTTTTCTTTCATTAGTTTTGTTGCCACTTAGACAACCAACTGAGCCCTATTTTTTACAGGTTTGTTATGTTATGCATTATGTTGGGACAAGTGAGGAAACTGGTCAATGACAAATACCAAAAGTATACCCTGTTTTGTACATAACTTAAAAAATTGTTTCACTGTGGCTCAGTTTTCAAATTTAATGACAACTTTGGGAGATACATTAAGTTCGTACATTTATGTATTCAGGGTTAGAAATGAGCGGTTGCCCGGTCGCCAAATGCTGTAGGGTTTGTTAATCAGCGTAAAAAAATGGTCATGGTTGATATTTGGCAAAAAATACCAGGATACACTCTCTGGGAGGTGCAATCAGTTTCTTGGTACCTGCACACCCAGTTGTACATTGCTGATACATGTAGTTGTAAACCAGCCTGCCACTACCCTGGATCCACACGTGTAAACAGGAAGTCAAAGAGTGTCCGAGTTTATCAAAGGTTTGCCACTGAATGTCGCTCTTTGTCACAATTTATACTTGCTGCCAGTAGATGGTGCTGTAACAGTGTAGCAGCCTCTACTGGTAGCTCAACCAAATGGCATTGGTGATTGTGCCTCTTTGTTTGGTGGGTCTCTCGCACCCTGAACTACCATACCACGGCCGGGGCAGTGGGCAGGAAAATGCTGGAAACTGCGTACAATAAACTTTCTGCTCTGGGGGCTTGTTGTATGCTCTTTATAATGACATAAGCTTTTATTAATTTTTTTTGTTTTTGTTTAAGCTACAGAAAAAGTGGTCACAGTTTTGTTTGTTTCACGGTAATGAAATTAAAAATCGATACGTCTATAATTCACTAATTCTAAAACAGCTCTCAGTGCTGTACAGATACCCTGACTACTGGATAACACTGAATAACCGCCAAAGCTTAATGTGAAGTTCTTAAACATCAGCCTGTGATTGTCATTGCAGTAGAGTTGCTAGGCCAACCATTAACCAATAAGAGTATGTTTTAGTGACATTAGCATAATGAGCTTCGCCTTGACTTTTGGTCAAGTACAGAAGAATCAAGGTGTGATGACAAATCACAAATATTAATTCTCTTCCTGCTCCTAATAATAGTCTCTTGCTCTGCAGTTTCATACAGTAAGTAAACAAAATCAACTGACTGAGGTTCCTAATGACCTTCACTTTCAAGTCCAAGCTGGAGTTTAATTTGATGTATGCCTAAATACAATAGAGTTTTCAATTTCAATGTCCAAAGACTTCACAAGAAAATGTAGCAGTATTCTACTACACAAATTTAAGAAACTAAAAAAAAAGTTTACCTTTACCTGGTCTATAACCATATCGTCACCAACTGCCCAGCGCTGTTTACTCCCTGATTGTCCACCTCCATCTGGGGTCATATCACTGTCTGGTCGCTGGTAGAAATAGCCCACCGCAGCATCGTCCCGAGCCCGCTGGGGTGGTACCGGACCCCCTTGGTGCTGGGGCCGGGGACCACCTGAGCTCTGGTGGGCGGCAATGCGCGAATCATCCCATGCACTTTCATTCATTTCTGCACTGGAGCTCGTGGGGTCAACTCCACTCGTTTCTGGACGGGGATCACGCATTCCATGAACTGCAAAATCATTCATACAAAACTCATGAGTTACCACCGACTGTATCAATGAATAAAATTGGTCAACACAAAACTTCTTTTTTTCCCTACCAGTCAATAACATACAAAAACTTATAGCCAGCGTCACAGAGTGTGAGAAATCATAACTTGCAACATTAATATTGTGTTTGAACACAACAGGATTCAAAGGTGTCTCTACGGTGCTCTGAATTATTGAGTTTTTATATTGTTTTCACGATGAGTCCACAGGAGATAGGAAAACATCATTACGAGTTCCTAACTTCACACTACAACTGCATAAAGTGGTTTGTTCTCCAAAACACTCGCATTTATCAGCAAAAATCTGAAAAATGTAAGGGCAAGTAAACCATGTGACAAAGGACTCATGACGTCAGTGGTAACTACATGTCGTTGATTTGGACCTGCCTATACTTGTGTAGAGTTAACCCAAACCGACCCCTGAACTTCCCGAGTTCCATTCCATTCAACACAGCTGCTGTGAATGTGATTCTTTAAATGATGCTCCAACATGCATGTACGCAGCAAGGCAATTTCCAACAGATATTGAATTTGGGGATTTTACTTTCTTTGTTGGCAAAGCAATATCATGGCCGATTATAATTTATACTCCGTCTGCAGCGCCATGATGTTTACTGGTGTGCATATGCGATGAGTAGTCTTTATTCAAGGCGGTATTCGTTGCTCACAGCACAGCACCACCACTGCGGAACATGAATCAGCATCAAGCAGAGCAGAGTAAAATAGCTTACTGCAAAGTCACGAAAAAAGATTAAATAGCTTAAGTGGCCATTTAAGAGAATCAAATCAATGCCCATGTGCACATGCCCATCAGTAAACATCATGGCGCCGACGGAGTTTAATCAGGTGATTGCCAGCTCTGAAATTGTTCATAAAAGGACACCAAATCGAGCGCACACATTTTCGTATTAATGTGCTCTCCACAAATGAGCTACAGAGTGACAACTGAGGAAAAAATCTTGGCACAAAAACGTGGACTTCTATTAAAAAAATTATTACACCTCCTCCTGGAGGTACTTGGGCGTAGGGCCAAGAACGGAGGGAGTCCAGCGTATACTATTGGCGCTATTTATGGGGCTAGATAGTAGGCCTACTTAGTACCTGTAATATAATTTTTGTGAAATCCGTTTTCAAAAAATGTGAAGGGAAACAAGTTTCGGGTTGGATTTTGTATGATGACCTATGACTTTGAGGTTCGTGGAGACGATAGCCGAACGAACCGCATAGTTCTAGTGCCTAGTGGAATATATGGTGACCTAGGCCCCTAGCCTAGGGAATAGACAGTGCAATTTAAACATGTTGACCACAAGGCATGTGACTTGTGTGGTGGGTGTTAAGAAAAACCAGACACTGTTTTTTATAATTTGTATTTTATTATTTATTTTATTTTATCTTATTTGGTAACTTAACTGTTTAAAATGTGTTTTATTTACTTACACTATATGCCCCAGGTCCCTAGGTCTAACCTGTTTATTATTATTAGTTATAATTATTAAATTATTATGTTTTCCTCTGGGGAGCGAGGGGGGGTGGTGGGTGCTCTAAAAAAATAATGCAATGCCATCCATTATAAGTTGAGCTGAGACGAATGAGAGCATAACGTCCTACATACATCCTAATCAACAACCAATTATCAATTCATCAAGCGAGCTTGCATATGCTTCTCAAGGCCTTGCAAATTAATTTTAATAAAAATAGACGTGGATAATTTTAGCTAATTTTAACAATGAGACGTACAATTATTACCAACAAAACAATGAACAACAGCCAATACACACGATGCATGCAAACCGTACGCAATCAACAAAACTTGAACACGGCGCCGTTCAACCCACCAGTTGCGACCCCAAATAGATCCTTTATGATCCCGTTGATTTCGCTGAGCATACTTGATAGCGAGCATCAACTTTTCAACCTCAATATTAGTCGGATTCAATAGAATTTATGGAAATCTTACCGGGATGACGACTGATTAACAAGACCCCATTAATGAATCATTCCACTGGTCGTGTACGACATCTTGAATCGAGTCGCATTGAATCATGGGATACCATGCATGTGCAGCTTGACATGACGTCACCATTCTGGAATGCATAATGCATCATATCAACGTTCTCTAAAACGGAATTTTTTTCCGGTGAGGACTGTGTTTTTACACTAAAAAATGTTAAAACCCATTTTCAGAAAGAATTCGACCTGTGCTCTTACACTGGCACTGCACCAGCAAGCTGTTGACTTGGCGAAAACAATTTGATCTTCACATCCCTGTGTTTTTTATGAATGAAATAAAATCCCATTAAAAAGTATTTAAAACGTAGGCCCCTATTGGACCCCTCCCCCGTCTGCAAGGTCAAGAGCCCCCCCCCCAACCAAAACCCCCCAAACAAAACCACCAAAACAAAACAAATACACAACCAAAAAACAACAACTAACAAACAAACAAACACCCCAAACTAACAAAAAACTTGGTATTTGCTGTAGACGGTCTTCCAGTATAGCGCCACCAATGGAAATAATTAGTTCCATACGGGCGCAACTTTAGAGCCAAAGTCTGCCAAGTTTGATTATAATTTTTTATTAACGGTCATCACTATTAAAACACACTTCAACAGAAACACATTATTAAACAAGAAAATAAACACAATACAAATACAAACAGTTGTTAAGGCATTAGATAACTCAATCAGTGTTGCTTGAACAAGCTACAAACAACTTTGGACATTTCGCAATGCTTTAGGCCTCATGCAAAGAGCCATTGGCACTTCATGACGATTATTACATAATCGCTCAATATGCCGATAATTCAGGTCGAAGTCCATCATGAAAAGGCAATTTTGTAAAGAAGTATAACCTGCCATCAGGGGTTAAACCAATTCGCCCTTATGAGGAATGGCTGGCTGGTTGTCGAAATGCACATTGCTTAAGGGTGTGAAGCTTTGAACTACTGTCTGGTCAGCCCTTGGCGAACGACACTACTTTCAAATCCATCAAGTTTTCTACAAATGAGCTTCTCCGCCAGAGAAACAAAAAGTCCGCATGTAAAGCTCCATCATCTCATCATCAAGGGACAATTGTGACGTTTGGGGCGTGGCATGGCCCTATCCCCAGAGGAACTTAGTCGTGCGATCTTCTAGTGTTTCAATCACTGACAAGGAGGATAAGATGGGTTACTTTATAGCCGAAATGGGATGGTTCGTTCTATTATGCACTGCTGTCTGTGGCCTTCTCATATTCAGTTGTCTACGATCGATATCAAAAACCATAACTGAGAAAGGTAAGCTTCAGTCATGAGGTAGGCCTAGTTGAAATTGCTATCCCATGGGGACCGTGTTGGGGTATTGCTACGACGTGCACGTATGGAAAAAAGTATCCACTCTCGATATTTTCAAGAGGAATCTTGCCAATTAAGTTGTTCAAGACGTATAGACCCATTGCACAACGCGCAGCGCACTTACACGCGCGTCTCCTGTCCGCCATGCTGGGTGTCAAAACGTGTACAAAAGGATGGTTGGTACACGTGTTTACGAACAATGCGCGTGTGAACACGTGTACCATCCTTTTGTGCACGTTTTGACACCCAGCATGGCGGACAGGAGACGCGGGTGTATGTGCGCTGCGCGTTGTGCAATGGGTCTATAGTTTTAGTAGTTTCACCACATGCAGACGCGGACAAAGAACAACATGGCTGAACAGAATAAATAAAGACCTGAAAGCCACGGACCTGAACATCAAGGACCGACATACCTGGTACTTTGCAGCTGATAGAGAATAGTGGAGAATACTTACATAGTGTGCAATGTCAGCTGTACTTGACGAAAGTGCTTAGATGAGATGAGATGAGACGCGGATCCAAGAAAGAAAGAAAGAAAGAAAGAAAGAAAGAAAGAAAGAAAGAAAGAAAGAAAGAAAAGAAAAGAAAGAAAGAACGAAAGAAAGAAAGGAAGAAAGAAAGAAAGAAATAAACCAACCAACCAACAAACCAACCAACAAACCAACAAACAAACAAACAAACAAACAAACAAATTGATCTCTATTTATGGACACGTTGCCCCATGCGCAACGCGAGCGTATTTTGAGACGGTTTGAAAATTGAAACGCGGGGGTGGATGTCGTCACACCATTCTGAAGCAACGCAAACAAATGAAGTTTTGTGCTGGAGCAAAATTATTTGCATCAAAATTTACTCATTTCTCCTCAGTTTTTGAACAAGTTTTGAAAGAAATTTAATTAAGACCGCTGCAAAATAGTCTGGTACCATGAATATGACGGAAAGACGTAGAACTCCCTAGGGAGACACCCCTGGGAAAACGCAATGAAATAAGGTGCGGCCACATTGGTGACATTGAATATTTGTGTTTGTGGGAGGATGACAGATGAGATGAGAAAGGAAAATTAAAATATTGTGAATTTGTCTTAAAGGGAGCAAGATGTCACTTCCAGCCGTGGTCTTAGGTTTGCTGAGGGATCTTTTTCTCATCATGTGGTACTTCATGGAGGCAACAGCGATGATGTTTGTGCCTCGATCTGTGCGGAAACGCAAAAGTGTGGCAGGGGAAATTGTACTTGTCACTGGTGCAGGTAAGGCTACACATAAAAAAAAAAAATCGTAGCTCATCAGTGCTACGTGGTGGTGGTAGTACGTTGTTTGGGATGCCAGGTCTCTGACAGATTTGGACATTAGCTGGTGGCGTATGGGAAGAGCTAGCCCCACTTGTGTGGCCACTGTTATGTTTACTGATGAGTTAATATATCATATGAAAAAGTGATGGCCATTTTTTACGGACATTTTTATCCGCTCGTGCATGTCATGGGTTTGTTGGTACCTGTGCCTGTGTACACTACATACAATTAACAAATGAAATACCCTACACTAAGTATAAGATGGATTGGTATGCCCATAGAGAAAGGACCCTCTATGGTATGCCCTACTCCTGCGGTTTATTCCACTATCATCTCCACGAACCTCATCATAGTCATCTCTCATAGGTCATCATGTACAAAATCCTGTTCAAAACTTTTTGCCCTTCACGATTATGGCATTATGCATCTGGAGTTCTCTTTTAAAAACCGATCTCACAAAAATTAGGCTCTTTGTGTTCTTTGTTTTCACAGTGAGCTCAGCGTGGGTCTAGAAAATCCAAGTGCTCCAGAAAAAAAAGTTGCAAAAAAAGAAAAATTCTCACCGTTCGTTATTCAGAATCGTCGCCTTCCGATAACAAATTTGGCCACCGTCGCTTGTAATCAATGGCGTGCTGCGCGCATCCAAGCAAAAAATCCTCTAAGTTCTAACCCTCAACAACTTTGACCTAAATTTGTTATGTATGCAGTGACATTATTTTATACTTAATGAACATGCTGAATTTGGTAACTCGGCTTTGCAAATATTGCTCGAGTGTAATTTTGTTTCCTTCTCACATTAAAGCCATGTTTGTGGGAATCCAAGGTTCCTCAGAATGTTTAAAAATGTGAAAAAGACTTGCATGGTCTGTGAATTAGTTTTTCTGAAATGGAGACTAGAATATTTTCTTTTACATCATTCTGATTTACTTTCAACATGTTTAGTTGAGTAAGTAAAGTAAAGTGACCAAATCATGAAAGTTATTATTATTTTTTATTTAACAAACAAAACACAACTACAAAGGAGCAAATACAAGAACATGAATAAAAAAGTAAACCAGATAAAACCCAAAAAGTAAGCAATAGAAAACAAACAAATAAGTAGGCCCTAGAAAAATAAGTTTGCCCTTTAATTAAACAAATCAACAGGTAGCGGAATTGGAAGACTCTTGGCTTACAAACTTTAATTAAACAAATCAACAGGTAGCGGAATCGGAAGACTCTTGGCTTACAAGTTTTCAGATCTTGGTGCAACGCTTGTTTTATGGGACATCAATGAGGCTGGTAATCAGGAGACAGCCGACCACATTCGTGAAAATGGCGGGACTGCCTATGACTACACTGTGGACATCAGCGTCAGTGACAATGTGTATAAGGCAGCACAGAATGTCAAGAGAGATGTTGGTGATGTGAGTTGACTACCTAGTCATTACCACACATCCTATTAACCCCTTACATTGGCTGCCATCACTTAGGGCAAACAATGGAAATGTGCACGCGTGTACGCGCCGCGCACAAGTCTCAGCCAATGATAGGACTTCCTTTGACTTCAGTGAGAGGGCTGTTTGGGTTTGTGATGTCATAATCAAGGGGGTCTATTTAGTGGTTGCCATGGAGTTAGCCAGCAGGGCATTTGGCTATCTTTTAGATGGTACATGATTTTTTTACAGCATCACTGTTGATTCCATAGAGATATTGTTCTTACTCAATGAAACCATTGTCCTACGGCTTTACACCCAATTTGAATGCAGAGCAATAATGGTTAAGTGTCTTGCTTAAAGACACAAGTATCAAGACCCACACTCGGCAGGGCCCAATTTCATGGCTCTGCTTACCATAAGCAAGAAATCGGCGCTTACGGAAGCAGGGAATTCTGCGCTTACGTCAAGCATATTTAACGCGTTAGCAGGGAATTGACAAGATGACAAAATTTATGTCATGGAACTCAATTTATAAAGGAGGCAAAATCACTCAACAGTCTAAACAGAATTATTGAGTGTTTGGAGCTAGGAACCAAAATCGTAGCCTCTTTGAATATCCATTTGACATTTCAAGTACTATATTTTGTGCATGTTTTGAAATGGCTCCCATATGTACAATGTATTTCAGTCACTGGACGATGCAGCCTGCCATGCCCCCATTCTTAAGTTCTTATTGCACCAACACTAGCCCCAGCTATGACCTTCAAACTCTCCATTTTTCACTCAGGTCACGATACTAGTCAACAATGCAGGCGTTGTGACAGGAAAACAATTGTTGGACTGTCCTGACCGTTTGATCAAAAGAACAATGGATGTCAATATCAGTGCACACTTTTGGGTAAGACATTTTTAATAATATCAAATATGAATGAAATTTTGAAACCAGTCACGACACAAGCAAAGTAGTATGTGTTGCTGTGACTGCTAATCTTGATTTTGGTAATTACTCCACAAGTTAATGCCATAAAAACTTACTTAGTAAAGGGCACTGGAGCGCTGTTGATAATGTGAAACATTGTTAGAAACAACCCCCCTTGAAGTAATGTAGTTTTAGAGAGAGAGGTGATTTTTTACCCCAAAATTTGAATCTGAGAAAGGCCTCAGGCATGAAGCCTTTCTCATGCATACTGAAAGCACACAATTCTATGCAATAAGGGTGGTTTTTTTTTCATTATTTTCTTGCAACTTTGATGACCAATTGAGCCAAAATTTTCATTGGTTTGTTATTGTATGTATATGTTGGGGTACACCAAATGAGGATACTAGTCTTGGAGTATACATGTACCATGCCTTTTGCTAAGTTCAATATTTGAGAAGCAGAAAAACAACACCAGCCAGTACTCCATCTACTGTTTGTAACTGTTAACATTAGCAGAGAATTTTGTTAACAGCTCAGCAAACGAGTGGCAACAATGTATAAAAACTATTCAGTAAATATTTGCTGTTTTTTATATATTTTATTTTATTATTTTTATGCAAGTCCCCAGACACACAAGGCCTGAAGGCCACTTCAAGGTGTGGGCTACAATCAACTATTTTTACAGGGGCCGTTGCCACCTACTCCTGGGGCTGAAACAGGGTTACCCCCTTTACAGTCCATACGGATGTAGGCTTGGGTATCATCCATCAGAAGCCTGGCTGGTAGAGCAGAAAGCACTACCCACCCAACTTTACGAAGCAATCTTGGTTAAAGGGACACACCGGCTTACTGTTTACCTAATATAGTGATGTGGAATG